>CM022702.1:43258628-43300998 GCA_012295165.1 Asparagus setaceus | reverse complement strand
TTATCTGGATCCGTTCATACGTGGCGTTGTGCTAAAAGAATAAAACTCTCTTAGACTTAATGCTATGATGTTGAATCACGTAGGCTTCATACTCTTTTCGGGCAAAGACCACCCGCAGCGTGTGGCGTTGGCTTAATCCCTTCTTAGCCGGGGATGAAATACCCGAATCGAACTCGGTATCTTCTTCAATGGAGGAAAAGACTAAACCGACAGCGTGTGGCGTTGACTTTATCCTTCTTAGGCTTGGGATAAAATACGAGTGAACTCGGTGTCTTCTTCAATGGAAAAAGACTAAGCGGACACCAGCGTGTGAAGCGTTGACTTTAGGGTTATTAGCTACCCCGGCCCTCAGCGGGTTTGATGAGCCTTACCAACTACCGTTTGAGTTGGGCTAGCATGTAGATTATCTAAATCCGTTCTACACACAGCGTTGTGCTAAAAGAATGAAACTCTCTTAGACTTAATGCTCTGACGTTGAATCGTAGGCCGTCTTTTGTCGGGAATAGACTACCCGACTGGTAGCGTGGTAGGCGTTGGCTTTATCCTTCTTAGGCTTGGGATAAAATGCCCGGTCGAACTCGGTGTCTTCTTCAATCGGAGAAAGACTAAACCCGACAGCAGCGTGTGGCGTTGGCTTTATCCTTCTTAGGCCGGGATAAAATGCCCCACGAATAATTGGGTGTCTTCTTCAATGGGAGAAAGACTAAACCGGCTTAGCATGTGGCGTTGGCTTTATCCTTCTTAGGCTTGGGATAAAATGCCCCGAATCGAACTCTGGTGTCTTCTTCAATGGGAGAAAAGACTAAACCCGACAGCGTGTGGTTGGCTTTATCCTCTTAGGCTTCGGGATAAAATGCCCCAAAGGCGAACCTTGGTGCCTTCTTTGACGGAGAATGGTGAACGGATTAAGATTGATTGAGGTGGGGAAGGAGAATGTGTTCTATTTCGGGATGAGGCTTAGCAGTGATTCATTGGCGTAGAATTGAAAAGACTTCGGTGACCCTCGGTCGGACTACGATCGAAAATCTCGGGCATACCTTCGTCGTAGCTACCTAAGATAAGAGGGGGACTAAGAGTGGGATCTCCACTCAGAGACGAAAAGACTTCGAGTGACCGGTCGGACAACACGGTGAAAATCGGCGCATACCTTGATCGGCTACCTAAGATGAAGATGGAACTAAGAGTGGGATCTCCACTCCGAGGGAGCGAAAAAGACTTCGGTGACCTTGATCGGACAACTGAGTGCGAAAATCCCGCATGCACCCGTTCGGTGGCTACCTAAGATGAAGATGGAACTAAGTGGGATCTCCCTCCAGAACCGAAAAGACTCGAGGTGACCTTCGGTCGGACAACACAGTGCGAAAATCGGCGCATACAGCCGATCGGCTACCTAAGATGAAGATGGAACTAAGAGTGGGATCTCCACTCCGAGGCGAAAAGACTTCGGTGACCTTGATTCGGACAACACGTGCGAATCCGGCGCCTATACCTTGGTCGGCTACCTAAGATGAAGATGGAACTAAAGTGGGATCTCCACTCGAGAGCGAAAAGACTTCGGGTGACCTTGGTCGGACAACACGATGCGAAAATCCGGCGCATACCTTGATCGGCGCTACCTAAGATGAAAGTTCCGATTACACCTTGATCCGGCTACGGGAAAAGGATGGGCAGAACCCTTGGACATACGAAAGGGATCTTCAGGAGAGGAAGAATTTTATGTTCTATCTCCCGTAAAAGGATTTTGAGTGGGCCTCTTGTTCATAGACGAATCAAAGAGGTTTTGGTGATGTACGGAAAATTTGTAGACCTACGTCAAGGAATTTGATGTGGGGAAATAAGGACAAATCGAGGTTATCCTCAAGAAAAGTGGGTGAAATATCCCGAGGAACTTCCGTTGAAGCGGGTTATCACGAAGATACTAAGGGTAGTATTTCTTGGGAACTTCCCATTATCGGCATTAATTGCGGTGTCGCCATTGGGTAATTAGGTATGCACCATTGGAGTAGACCGTTTCTATCTGGCGGGCTCCCATTTAGGTTGAATTTACCTTTCTTCTTGGAAGTGAGGATTATCGATCGTCGGCGGCGAGGACCAAATCTCCTTCTCTAAAGGTTCTTTGTCGAACTTTCTTGTTGAACCCTCGACATCTAGCAGTAGAACTCAATGCATTGTTGAGCCTCGAGCTTCTCATCTAACATCTCAAGCTCTTGAGGCGTTTTTGATGTTGTTCTTGGTCGTCATCTCATTTGAAAGCGTCACGGTGGCGAATCTGAATTTCCAACGGAGCGCCGCGCAGTAAACGGGGAGTCGGGGTCTCTCCGGTTAGCGTCGTCTGATCGTGCGATCGCCCGGAAGTGCTTCTCGAGTTTATCATCCCGGTCGTTTGTTACTCTTCACAAGCTTGACTGAGAATTTTAGCGATGAGTCTTGTTGAGCGCCTGACTAATCCATTTCTTTGGTTATAAAGCTGTTGAACACTTTAAAACCTGATGAAGGAATTCTTGAATTAGGGGACCGTTGTCATACGCGATCCGTCTTGGAACAAGTGTCGGTAAATGACATGGTGTTTGATAAGAACAGCGGCGGTATTCGCCTTTACTTCTTTTAAGCGATTGCTTACCCACTTGGAGAAGTAGTCGGTGATTGCTAGAATAAACCCGATAAGCCTTTGACGGCGGAGGAAAAATGGGACCTGGCGTCCATTCCCCATGTCTCGAATGGCGGGGATGTGGCGAAGGTTAGCCCTTTCGAGGCGATGCATATAATTAGCGTGAATTTGACATCGTGGCATTTCGGCGTACTTCGACAGCGTCATTAATCATCGTTGGCCAAAAGTAGCCCATTCTCTGATTCGATCGTAGAGCTTGGGACCGGTGGTGTGCACCACATTCACCTTGTATGTGCTTCGAAGGACCTCTCCCTCTTTGTTTGAGAGGCCGAATAAAGACCATCGTACCCGGCGATATAACATCACGGGTCTACGTATTAAGTAAAAAGAATCTTGGAGCTCTTCGCGGTTGACTCTCTCTCCTTCCGTCTTACGGTAGAATACCATGTAAGGCGTGTCGATGATAGGCGCCAATCTCGGGGCCAACTTGGTTTGGGTAGTATACACTTCTTTGGTAACTACCCCTTATCTCCTTGTGCCTCTTAGTATAATGGTACAAAGAGTTGGTGAGTCTGGCCGTAACTAGTTGCTCGGTCTCGGAAGGTTGTCGCGGCGACCGCATTCGCGCCGCCCGATGCATCCGCATAAAGCGTTTTGGGCGTGGGATATATTCGATGAAGAATTCTTGAATGAGTCGCCATTTCAACGACTATATCGATGATAGGGTTAGATCGGTTCGACCGTAGTCACCACGAACTGCTTAACTATCAATTGCGAATGCGGTATGCTTGAGATATTCGACTGGCTCCTTGGCGCTAAGTCCAATAAGTAGTGCGTTGTATTCGGCTACATTATTGGAACAAGGTTGATTGAGGCCGAATAAGCGGGGCATGACATGATTCCACAGGAAACTAAGACGGCCGACTCGGTAATCTTAGAACGGGCACACGCATTGGTGGCCGAAAGCTCCATCAAAATACGATTAGCCATATTTGTTGGTGCGATGTAGTGTTGACCGTGGGACTTCATCGGGAAGATCGTCATATAGCTCAGCGCATCCGTTGTGGTGGCGTGAGATCTAAATCGCTTGTCCTTTGTTGACTTACATTGTTTGAAATACAAGTCATATTGGGACAAGAGCAAGGCCCATTTAATAGCGCCAACTCATTGAAATTTTTGGGTCATAAATATTCGGACCGGTTCGTTAGAGATAACATAAATCGTTTGTCGACTAAATAGTATCGCATCTTGAATCGCGAACACTAATGCAAAACCTTGCTTCTCCGACCATTGGGTATCGAGACTCGCGCCGACTAATGTTAACTCGGGTAATACTGCTTGCTGTTACGTGACGGCATGCGTCGTCTTGCGCGGTAAAAGCGAGTGTGATCCGTTGGCGTAGATCAAAATGGTTTTCCGACCGCGGTGCAAGAGCGGGGAGGTTAGCGAATACGACTTGATCTCTTGAATGCCTTACGGCGTCGTCCCAAATATATGACCGCCCTTCTTGTTCAACTTGGAGCGGTGGCACTTCGGATAGGTTCGATATGAACCGTCGGATGTATGCCAATCGTCCTTGTAACCCCACGAGTTCTCGAGATTTCGGAGGTTGCAACTCTTGAATGCCTTCACTTTGTCGGGATCGGCGTGGATTCCTTTATCGGTGATGGCGGGGAACTTGCTGGACATCCCAAGGAAGGATTTGGCGGGGTTCATCTTTAGGCTGATGAGTCCGCATGAGTTGAATACCGTTCTAAGATCTTTGATGTGATCTCCTTTGTCCACGGCTTTTCACGACCAAATCGTCGATGTAGCATTCGACCGTTTTCGAAGATGATCTGGAAAATCTCTCATTGCGGTATGTTCTTGGGCATTTTTGAGGCGAGCGGCATGACCGTGTAGCAATATATCCAGATAAAGTTACGAACAATGTGTGTTTGGCGTCATCGGGGTACATCTTGATTTGATTATACCCGAAAAGCCATCCATAAAGGACATTCTTTCAAATCCACGTGTTGTCAACTATGACATCAGTGATTGGAAGAAGAAAAAGTCATCTTCGAACCAGCGTTGAGGTCTCTGTGATTAACCGCAGATCCTAATCGACCCATTTTTCTTCATGGCCAGGGACTATATTACCACCCAATCGGATGTTGAATTTCCTTGATGAATCCGATTCTATGAGTTTCTTCACTTAGTCAGCAATTGCCTCCAATATTTGTGGGCCAGCGGTCTTCTTTGTTGCTTGCGGGTTTGACATCCGCCTTGATGTTGAGCGATGTGTTGCCACATTAGAGTCGAGTCTGGCATGTCCTCGTAACTCGGTGAATACATCGATATACTCACATTAGGGCAATCAACTCTTCCTTTTCTTCCAAGGGAGAGTATTGCGATGTTTATGAGTTTAGGATGCTCTTCATCCCCATATTAACTGGACTACCTCATCCTTAGTGGGGGTTCTCTTTGTTGAACCTATCCCAAAGCGCTCTTGGAGTTGATGGATCCATGGGTCTTCCCATGTTGGCATGTCTTCATCACCCTCAATAGTGGCAGGATCGACCGTAGCCATATTTGACATCAAAGCCTTGAAAGCTTCTCCGAGGCTGGTGTCAGAATCCCAAGCCGAAGAATCGGACGAATGTCCGTCTCCCTCATCAGGTGGATTATCATCAATTAGCCATGAGCATTCATCTTCTGAGGAGGATTCGTATCCCAATCCCCTTCTAAATGCATAGTAGTTATCCGGCTTTCCTCTTGGGACATATGCCGCTTTAGGAGGAACTCGAGGACCTCGCCCGAAACATAGACCTTCCCTCAGTGTCAGTCATACCCCATCTCTTCATGATACCCGGTGTTTGGACTATATGAATGTGTGTGGAGGATAGGCCATTAATCGTCTTCGTCGTTTTGAAGAAGTGATTATTGGAGCTGCATCTCCTTTAGTAAAACCAAGTCTTTTTCACTACTTGATCTTCGTGGGATGGCGAGTCTTTGTCCCAAAGGAGTCGGAACTACTTTTGTGTAAAGCAATATGACCGAGTTGGTGCAACTCACGGATCGTTAATATAAACTTTGTCATCACATCATTCAAAAGCAGAGGATACTCTAAATCGTCATTTATTGATTCATCGGCAATTTGCCAATTACAATGTTCATCGGCGATTCTTCATCGTCAAGATTGATTACAAGGGGTACAATGTCATTTAAAACAAAACCTCCACTATAACCAAGCCGGTTTGGTATCGGCTTCTTCACATTGTCCTTACCTTGGCCGATGGTTCGATTCGGACTCATTACAGTAGAGGAGAATCGGGTGAAATAATTCTCCATCCTTAAGCGGTTGTTTGTCGCGACCACCGTCTTGACCTCATTATTAGTGTCTACATATTTGAGACAGCGATGAAGAGTAAACGGGACTATAACGTTATTGTGGATCCAAGGTCGACCAACAACAAGTTATAGGAAGTCTCTGCGTCAATCACATAGCGGGTGACTTGGACTTTAAGTCCCCATTTGGCACTTAATCCGGATTTTTACCAGCCGGCGGGACCCAGAGTGTTAAATCCGTGAATCATTGTGCGTTGATGCTAACTGTTTGTGAATTCCCGAATGATACATGGTAGCGGGGCATGATGCTCCGTGAACCGGATCGACTTGGATCGGTTAACTTCACTAGAGCCAATATACGGTGAAGTATAGCGGCCTATCGTGCTTGGAATTCTCGTCGCATATCCTCCTTTGTAAAAGTGATGAGGGAAGTGTTTGTCGCAAAGGTTGCATTGTTGGGCCGACTCTTGGACTCGGCCTAATGCGGGTCGGAAGACTTCGAATCGTGAGGGCTTCTTGAAGAGCTTCTCGTTTCTTTTGATAACGCTGACAACTCATAGAGAGTGATCCTAGCGGGGATATTATAGTGTGCCATTACATCAAAGCGGTATGGGGAGTTCGAGGTTCCGGTTTATCTCTTCCAATCAGGCGTGAATCGAGGCTGCTTTGGGGCCGAATATCTTCGCGCGCTTCTTTGTAGCTTCTTTGAGCCACTGGCTGTGTGCTTTCTGCGTGAGGTGGGGATTTGTTGGTACCCCGGCTCGAGGAGTCTTGGCATTAGGGTCGGGGACTTAGGGTGCTTGTACTTGTACTCGTGTCCACTCACGGTGGCGTGGGCTTGAGTTCCCCGCCGGACGGTGGAATGCTACCACTGTTCATCGTCTCCCTCGAATTGCGGGAGTAGCATGGCATGCCTTTCCCATACGCCCTTTTTCTTGAAGAGAGGCTACCCATTGCTCATCTTCCGATGAAGTGCGGGTGGACCCACAAGACTTCGCCATTGAGGCGTATCACGATACAAGTCCTTTAAGTTGCTTGTGTGGGTCGTCATTCACCGTCTTCAACAACTTTGACCAGCGGTTCGGTTCAAACCATGTCAATGGCACCGACCGAAACTTATGGATGCATTCGCTCCGACCTTCTTTTCTTTGGGCGGACTTCATAGTGATGACCCTACATCAATTAAAGCGGATTTTGTCCTTAAAGAAGCGAGTTTAGTGGGGTGATGAAGCGCCCTATAGTGCGCCGGATATCTTGGGTCATTCGTCTTCATCGCCTCCTCTTGATTACGAATCGGAGGCTTGATCTTGTTATTTTCCACAAGATATTTGAAGAGATCGGGAATCTAAATCGTCCCTAAAAGGAATAGGACTTGGGAATCTCGGCTCTAACAGCCACTGTTTTGTGGCCCGGTTGCCACGTTAGTACTGTTCTTGGCCGGCTGTTCTGCTGCTTCTTCTTCTGCTGCTGGGGGTTGGAGTTGGAGCGTTTGGTTACGCAACGCCGTCTTGGCTTACTCTTTCCCTTTGCAGCGTGGGACAAAGTTAAGCGGGCTTCCGTTGTCGACCTCTCTCGCCTTTTCCTTTTGAGGAATCTCGGCTTGCTCTCCACGAACCTTCAGGTCCTTCCACGTTATCGATGGTGCTGTCCCCATTGCTTGAGCACTCTCGATAAGTTTTTGTGGCAGGTTTGGAGGATGAACTCCTCCGTTATCGGATCCCGCGGTTCATTGCCTTGTTAGAATCGTTTGACAAAGATATCCACGGTTTCTCCGTCTTTACGCTTCGTCGAGCAATGTTCCGATCGATACCTCGGTATCGTCATCAAAATTGGTAAGGAAGCTAGACTCATGTAATTTGTGAATGCTCCACGGCTTGAGGCGGTACCATTCGAGCAGCCCCACGAAGGGTCTGCGACGAATGACCGAACCATCAGGGGTCGTTACGAAATAACTCCGAGGTGTGACTTGAAATAAATCAAGTCGCGTGTCGGGAACCCTTCGTCAAATGGTGTGAAGTTTATTAAGTTAAACTTTGGCCTGCGGGATTGATTCCACTCCCTGGTATGGGCAAGGAATACCGTCTTCTTTACTTCTTGGCGGAAATCAATGAGTTGATTTTGCTCTCCAAGTCTTTGATCTTCGGCTCTCTGAGGCAGCGTCGGCGTGGTTCGGGGGTTATCATCTGTGCTTCCTCGATCGAATCGCTATCATCTTCATCGGCGTTGGCCGGCGGCTGATTCACCTTGATGTTTTGTCGGGGCTTGAATCTGTTGGTCGTGCATTTCTCTCATCGTCTACATGGCCAACTCCATTTCTAACTTGAAGTTTTCCGTTGTTTATTCAGCGCCGTCTGCATTTTGGCCACTTGATGCATGCTGATCATAAGCGTTTCTTAGGGGCTCCCTTCACTAGATCGGATGATCGGATCGCGATTGCGGAGCCAATATCGGCGCATCATCCTCAGGTATCCTTGAGCTTATCATTATGCGGACCGTCGGATAGTCCGGACCTTAAGCGAGTTAGCCGTTGCGTCGCGGCTGGAATAGCCCGTGGCGATGGTTCTTGGTGGTCATATTATTAGTGACCTCGGCAGCTCACCCTCGGAGGTCATCCTTTTCTTGGAATCGCCTTGACCTAGGTCTTGGCATTTCCGTGGTGAGTCTGGAAGGCTGACACCCTTTGGAGCTTCTTGATGGCAATTGCACTCGAGAGCATCGTCTTAATGAGCTTGGAGCACAAGCATGACTGCGTCAATTTGGGGAATCGCCGAGATTGTCATTACCCTTATGCGGTAGTCTGACTCATCGGTGTGTGTACGGGCAACTGCCCGTATGTCGGTAGCGATCTTTGGGTATAGCGTCCTCATCGTCGGATGGCGTCTCCTTCGAGGGCGGGTCAATCCATCGAAACTTAAAGTGACTTCGCTAGACTTTCGCCGATGTGGGCGAAGTCGGCGGACTCGGACCGATTTTCAATCCGATAGGAGAGAACACGCGAATCTTCTTGTCCTTGTTGGAGCAGTGCGACCTCTGCATGAGGTGACGTGATTCTCTTCGAGGCCGAGGCGATCCTTGATAGTTGGTTTGGTGGTGGTGGCGGGAGTTGGCTTCACCAGCGTTGGTCTGAGCGCCTTTGTCTTTGGCGTCGTCGGTCTTGGACTTTGGCGTTGGATTTACCTTTTGTATCCTATTGGCGAGGCGGAGTGTGGGTAACGAGGTTGGGGCACCATTAGACTTGGTCCTCCAAACTGGCGGCGATGCGTTGGTGGCTTCTTTGCCACTTTTAACTCGAGCTGCTGCACCAAAGCTTCGTGCTTGCGCCAGGAAGTGCGCTGGCGCTTCGGATGCGCTCAAGTGTGGGCGGTTCCGTTTGACACGGACCCACTCGTCGGTTGGCGGCTTGGATAAACCGTCGATCACGAAATTGAAACCTCTGCGTGAGTTGGATCTTAGATCCGCTTAGCGGACCCCATCCATGGATTGCATGGCCTTGGCAAGCTGGCATGCATGCTTTGTCGTCGCCTTTGGCGGCTTCAGCAGGCCCGGCGCATCGTCGGCGTTCATCTCGGGCACCATCGGACTTCAAGCGCCCGAAGGATTTCGCTACCTGCGAGGAGGTTGGACTCGCCGTCTGGGGGCTCTATAGGAGCCCATCGGGTTCTCCTGCGGCGGGAGACCTTCTTGAGGCGGGAGGCTGGCGGATGCGGAGGAGGGTGAGGATAGGTACTCGAACTTCTCACAGTGAACTTCGAACTTCGACCTCTTCTTCCGGGATAGGGATCCTTGGTTCGCGTACGGCGACCTCCGATCGAGGCGGTGGCTCCCAATGGTCGCCCGGCTTGTTGGCGGTAAAAGTCGGGATGATTGTCATTGATTGAACTTGTTTCACGGCTTCTTTGGCCTACAACAAAATTCAAAAGAAATGCCTTTTATTTTAAGTACAATGAAAATCAAAAGATTACAACTTTTATCCTTGTGAACAAACCACGAGGATCTACGTTATATCGAGGTCCTCGCTTGCGGTTCTTCTGTCTTGCGGGGACTTATTGTGTCCGGTGGACCACCGCGCAATTCAATCTGGGTATAGCTTCGGGTTGGAACTCTGAGATGTAAAGGGGCTCGTTTCACGAAAAGCGGCGAAGGATCACACTCACGAAGGAGAGGATCACTGCGGGGATCACACTCGAAGGAGAGGATCGGCCCGGGGTGAGATCTACTAGGAGAAATCCACGGCGCTATCCACGAGGTTAAGAGCAAGCTTAACCTAGAGGTATCATAGATTCGACCGAATTCGGTTACCTTTGCTTGTAGATCCGGCGTTGGCGGACTTGTACTTTCATGTTGCTTTCGGAACCGTGCGTCATTAGATCTCGCGGGAGCTCTTGAAGTCATAAAATCCAAGCGAAATCCTCCCAAAATCCGACCTTATCGGCCAAAAATCCCTCACGAGTGAGGAGAACCCCCTATTTATAGCATAAGGGCACGACCGGCTCGACCACTTGGCGAGCACCTCGGACCACTTGCGAGAACCTCGGCAAGTTGGCAGATGCTCGGTTTCGGCCCGACGCCCGACCCACTGAGTAACTTCGTTAGGATTGGTAGCCTTGCCCGCTTCGCTTCTTTCCGCCGTTCGTCGTTTTCACGACTCTTGGCTTTCTCGGGACTTAGATTCCGTCGTATTTGATTCGGGACTAATTCTTGGATTCGTTCAGGTTCAAGCGGTCTCAAATCCGATCGTCCATTCAAGTGAGGTTTTAAACGTGCTTGTGGCTGTGGGTTCGCCCGTGAGTTAGCGTCTTAACGATCAAGCGTCACGCATCATTCGATGGGTTGTCATTAGCCCGACTCCACGTCACGAGTTGGTTTTGGGGTCTTAGTATTTTCGCCGGTAGGATAAAACAATTGCTTGGTGTAAAAATATTACTATGGCCCGCAGGTTGAGCTAGCGATGTCTCGAGTTGTGCAAAGTGTATGGTTTGTTAGACTAGCAGGGACAATCGAACCGCGGGCTTGTAAAGCCTTTACCTATTCATGCAGCTCCTTGGGAAGATCTTTCTATGGATTTTGTGTTGGGACTACCACGTACGCAAAGAGCTCATAATTCTATTTTTGTAGTAATTGATCGATTTTCGAAGATGGCGCACTTTATCCAGTGCAAGAAGACTTCAGATGCTGCTCACATTGGTGGGTTATTTTTCCGAGAGATGGTTCACCTGCATGGTATTCCTAAATCCATAACTTTAGATCGGGATACCAAGTTTCTTAGTCATTTTTGGCGTTCATTGTGGTATATGTTTTGGACTGAGTTGCAGTTCAGAAGTTCTTTTCAACCCCAAACAGATGGGCAAACTGAAGTGGTCAATCGGACCCTGTGTAGGCATTGAAAATTACCTATAAGTTCCCGAACATAGCTTGTGATGAGGAGTTGATGATCGGCGAGCCATCCGACGACATGGCGTCGGCGCATAACAACAAATGACCGCGATGCAAATGCTTGAAGTGAGTCGACGGCGTGCAAGTCAACGAAGCGACAAATCACATGTGAGCGATGGGATAAACCTAATTTCGAAGCTTCGAATCAACGAAACCGACAACTCCGAACCAAATCAGACTCGGATCAACGGAATCGGACTCAAAAAAAATGGAAATCAGCGGAAAAGACCGAAAGAAGCGTCACTTGGGCGGCTCGGTGGCCGAGCCACCATTTGGTGGCTCGGTGGTCGATTCCACCTCCGGCGATCCCATCTAAATCGCCGTCTACCTCTGTACCCGCTTCGGTCGATCCCGCCGGCTCATCCCAAAGTAAGAAAATGATTTTAGAACGCCTCGGTCCGTTGCATGATGATCGAGGCAAAATTTTGATCAAAGAACGTTTGGGCCCATTGATGAAGTCCCGGGTCACTCCCAAAGTCTGAAGTCGCACCACCTCAACCATGAGAGAAAGACTCCCATGGTACTTGCCTTGCGAACGCTGATGAAGTTCAAGAGCCCATCAAAATTCACACTTTCGCGGTATGGCGGTGACTTTTAAAAGCCCTAATAAGGCTTCATCTCCGGATGGAGCGTTCTCGTCTAGCGGCGGGGCGTTATACTGAAGTACGCGATGGGTTGCTCCGGCACTCATGTCGATGAGTTGTACTATCGTCTTTGAAGTGCAGTAAATCGAAGAGAAGTTCCCAGCTGAGCGTATTGTCCATGTTCCAAATTGATCGTATGTGTTGTTGGAGTGCAATTGTACCAAGCGGCTCGGGAAGGTGTCGGTCTTCGATAGGCTTAGCGGAAATGTCAAAATCGAGTCAAGGCATTTTCAGAAGATCGGTGTCTCAAGGCGATGAATTGCCAAAGTCACCATCAACATGACTAGCAAAGAGACATCAACACACGCCATTCCCGGGGTATCTCAACGAATAACTCGGTTGCGGTCCGGGACTATCAGACGGCCCAATTATCACAAAGTGCAGAGGGGGTTACCCTCAGATGACGAATTGTCGGGCCGGCTGCAATTGCCTCCGACATCTGACTTCAGTGAGGGCAACCTCATGAGGCACACATGATCGAGTCGCGAACAAGTGGCCAAGATGCTTGAGGAGGCTTTGGCCAAGCAAAGGAGAACTTCGGTTGAGATGCGAATGACCATCACGACAAATGAGAGAGATGCATGACCAGGCAAATCCAAGCTCTAACGAATCGCCAGGTGAATCAAGTCGTTGCAATAACCAAGTGAAATGACGACGGACGGGGGACAGAAATGATAATCCCGTGACAAGCGAGAATCGCGGAGGAGGTCACCGAGAGCGGCAGTGGTAACACCGTCGTCCCTCATCAAAATCACACGAGCGGAGGCGTGGTGATAATGAGAAGATAAAGGACCTCGAGAGTAAGATCAACACTTTGATTTACGCGAGGTAAAGAAGCGGGTATCCGTGTCAGTACCCAGGGAGTGGGAATCAATCCGTATCCGTGGTTCAACCTAATAAACTTTACGGATTCGTGGAAGGGTTCACCCACTCGGCATTTGATCTACTTCAAGTCCCACAGGAGTTATTCCAGTAACAAGCCCTTGATAGTTCGGTCATTCGTTGGCACTCTTCGAGGAGTCTTCAATTGGTATCGCCGTCTCAAGCGAGGGGCGTTAATAGGGGCGACATGGAAACCATGTTCCTCGCTAATTTCTTCGATGGCGACGAGATATCCATCGGCGTTGTTGGATGAAAAGCGAGAAAAGAGAACGGGATAGCCGTCAAAGCGGTTTAAACAAGGCAATAAATTATCGGGACCCGATGGCGGGAGTTCATTCTCTAGACCTGCCACAATAACCTTTTGTTGGGCGTCTTTGGAAGCAATGGGAACAGCGCCGTCCAAAATATGGAAGGACTTGAAGGTACGCGATGAGTAAGCCGGGCGATTCCTCAAGAGGAAAAAGATAGAAAGAGGCCAGCAAATGGCGAATGCTCACAAACGAAGCGATGGGCATAAACCAGCGTTCGGCCAGCGGCCCAATGGCGCAAACGAACTCAAAAACAGAAGTCGTCAGAACCAAGGTTTCTCAAAGTCTATTCTTTCAAGGAAGACGAGGTTCCCGGTATTTTCAAATACCTCCTGGAGAATAATAAGATCCAGCTGCTACCAATCGTGAATCAGGAGGAGGCAAATAAGGTCACAAACCTAAGGTACTACACATTCCACAGAGCAGTTCACCATCCAACCAAGTCGTGCTACCATCTCAAGGATAAGATCCAGGCCTTGATTGATGTAGGGGTCATTACCCCAAAGCTGTCCAAAGAAAAGAAAATGGTGATAGGCAATTAATGCCAATAAATGGGAAGTTCCTGAAAAAGTACTATCCTTAGTATATTCGGGATAACCCATTTTGACGGGAAATTCCTCGTGGAATATTTCACCCATTGTCCTTGAGGATAACCCTGAATCTGTCCTCCGCCATAAATTCCCTCACCGATCAAATTCATTGGCGGTGAGTCAAAAAAAAAATCTTTCTGGTCCAATCCACCAGCAAAATCCCCTCTTAATTCCTTCCACGAACAAGAGGTCCACTTTCAATGCTAAGATCCCCTTGTGATAAGCGAAAGTCATTTTGGATCGGTAGCAAATCCTATAAAAGTGATAGTTATCAGATCTTTTTCGATTCTCGGTGGAGATCCCTCTTAGTTTCACCCACTGAGATTCTCGAAGTGGAGATCCCACTTTTAGTTTCCTTTTTCCTAGAGATAGAATATAAAATTCTTCCTCTCCAGGAGCAAGAGATAGGATATAAAATTTTTCCTCTCTTTTTTGGGTTTGTCTTTACCCTTAAAAAGAAGACCTGGAGACAGGATATAAAATCCTTCCTCTCCATCATCGGGAGACAGAATATAAAATTCTTCCTTTCCCACATTAGTTTCACCTTTTCTTCGGTTTAGTCTTTTCTCCGATTGAAGAAGACACTAGAATTCAAGTCTGGGGTATTTTATCTCGAAGCCTAAGCAGGGATGAGTCCACGTCTAACACACGTGACCGGTTAACCTTTCTCCGTGAAAAGGATATCAAGATTCATCTTGGGGAATTTTATCCTGAATCCTGAGTAGGGATAAGTCAACGCCTAACACGCGTTGCCGGTTTACTCTTTTACCGATTGAAGAAGACACTAGAATTCAAGTCTAGGGAATTTTATCCTGAAGCCTAAGTAGGGATAGGCCTGCATCTAATACATGTAGCCGGGTAGTCTATTCTCGTGAGAAAGACGAAGTCTATGTATTCAACATCATAGCACCAAGTCTAAAAGAGTTTCATTCTTTTAGCACAACGTCACGTGTGGAACGGGTTTAGATAATCCGCATGCTAGCCCGATTCAAGCGGTAATTGGTAAAGGCTCGTCAAATCAGTTGAGGCACGGGGTTGTAATAACCTTAAAGTCAATGCCTATGCGCTTTGCGGTTAGTCTCTTACGTAAAGATGACAAAGTCTACATATTTAACATCGTGGCGCTAAGCCTAAAAGAGCTTCATTCTTTTAGCACAACGTCACGTCGCGGACGGGTTGAGATAATCCATGCTAGCCCAATTCAAGCGTGTCGGTAAAGGCTCGTCAAATCGTTGATGGTGAGGATTTGCCAATAATCCTATGAGTATTGTGGTTGATTATTTCAAAGCGAAATGAGAAATCATAATAAAGCGAAGGAGAATCAAAATTTATTAAATTCGAGTCTTTCAACAAAGAAATTACAGATTACTCAAATATCAAGTTTATGGCAAAAGATTTGTTGTTCTGGGACAACTCATCGTTGTAAGCTTGTTGGAGCTCCTCCCGCTCGGCCCTAAAAACTCCTCATTGGCATTCACATCTTAGCGGCTTCCTCCTCAACCCGGATAGCTTTTGTTCCGAGAGCTCCAGCTTCTTGGATAGGGCGGTTTGAGCTTCCTCTTCGTTGACCCTTGTCAGCTCCAGAATGTTGAAGTTCTCTTCCTTCATCCCGAAGTTCCGCCTAAGTTCTTCTCCTCACTTGACTGTCTGAGGAATGAATGTGGCTGGGGATGCGGATTTCTCGGCAAGTGCGGTCTTAACCTGATCTACCAGGCCCCGCTGCATTTGAACCTCGAATCCAGTAAAAATTCGAGCATTTCGCCATGCTTCCAGATGAGACTCATCCTGATTGGTTATGAAAGACCCGGTTGCTCGCAACTCCTGCAACTTCTGAAGCTTGAGATCCAGGCGATCAAGATCATCATCAATGGCTTTGGCTAACTCACGGGTAACCAGGCATTCCTTATCAAAGCCGTTCGGGGTCAAGGAGGCACTGAGGAGAGAGAGCTCACTACGGAGAAGCTTGTCGATCATCATATTCATGAGAGGAGAAGAATGAGGCGGACTTCCATGCAAATAATAATCGATCGGGGTCATTGTTTGAAATCGGCCTTAGCGGTCATTGAAGTTGAGATGTAAGCCCCGCAAAATAAAGGGGTGGATATTTCGAATCTCAAGACAAAAGGCGTAGATATCCTTAGTCGGATAAATCCGTGCGATTCCATCGGCATAGCTTCATGGGCGGAGCCGTGGAGGGTAACCGGGCGCACCAATTGCGGAGTTGGTCTCACGGTGTGATCAACAGACACGGTAGACGCCGTGGTCGCCGATTCTGGAGGAGCATCAGAATGAGGAATCGGAAAATAAGCCTCAGTAGGAGTTCCTGCCAGCGACAAAGTGAATTTCTCAGATTCATTAGATTGTAGTTGTATTAGTCAAAAAATAGCTAGTCCTGCAATTAACGGGAGAGGGAGCCCATACCTGTAGAAGAACGAACTATCCCGGGGATTGCCGGGTCAGTGAAACATCATCGAGCAGGATCATCCAGGAGAGTACTCCAAAAGGTATATGAGTATAAACTATTTTCTATTTTTATCGAGAAGTTCCTGGAAAATATTTTATATTTTAAGGATAACTCGGCTACCTCCAAATGGGTATATGAGGATAAATTAACCCCCGACACTCCCAGGAGTATACAAGTATAAACTGGTTCTCCCAGCTCCAACGCCTTAAGAGCTTAAACTGTGTAGACTCCAAAAAGGTATATGAGTCTAAACTGTTTCCTATTTTGTTGAGAAGTTTCTGGAGAATATTTCCATAAAAATATTCTTAAGGATAACTCGACAAACCCTAATTTCCTCCCTGTGATCAGTTCTACGACGAGCGTCGCCGCGGAAAATCGCCGATTGAAGGTTGAATTTCAAGAAAAAATTTCCGGCGGGTCCACAGCGTCATAATAGAAAATTCACCGATTAAAGGATGAATCTCAAGAAAATTTCTCCGCTGATGATCAGTTCTATGACAAGCATCGCAATGGAGAATTCACCGATTAAAGGTTAAATCTCATGAAATTGGATGGTCAATTCGACGACAACTCACCAACACGAGCTAAAGCAAAAAAATTCATTCATCAGCTTCGGGAAAAAATTCATTCATCAGCTTCGGGTCAAAATTTCGACAGCGGTCAGATAATAAATGTAGCACCGCGATACTTTCAGTCATTCTACAAAGCACTGGATAGTCCGAAAGAATTAGAGAAGTCAAGATTCAAAGTCATTTTCAGATCCTGTTACACCGACTGAAGGTTGGGGCCTATCATATCCAAAGTATTTCGGCATCTTCTATAAAAGAGCGAGACCGAAATGCTGGAGGGGGTATCTGTAGGCGTTGAAAATTACCTATAAGTTCGAACATAGCTTGCGAGGAGTTGACGATCGGCGAGCCATCCGAAGCGACATAACGGCCAGTATGCGGCGACCAACAACAAATGATCGCGACACAAACGCATGAAGCGAGTCGACGAAGCGTGCAAGTCAACGAAGCGACAAATCACATGCGAGCGATGGGATAAACCTAATTCCGAAGCTTCGAATCAACGAAACCGACAACTCCGAACCAAATCGGTTCGGATCAACAGAATCGGACTCAAAAAAAAATCAGAGAGCGATGGAAATGACCGAAAGAAGAGCCACTTGGGCGACTCGGTGGCCGAGCCACCATTTGGAAAGTGGTGGCTCGGTGGCCGAGCCACCAAGTGGTGGCTAGGCGCTGTTTTTCTGACCCGACCTGCTTTACCCGCTTTACAAGGCTATAAATAGAGAGGGGGGGTCTCATTTGCTAGGATCCAAATTTTTGAAAAGAAGCCGAAGCTCTGCCGGATCAAAATATGAATTTTTGCGCAGATCTGGACTTGAAGAAAGAAGGGGCGATCCGACGAACGGATCTAGGATTTTGGCGAACGGCTGACACAAAACAAAGGAGTTCAAGAGATTCTAGGTAAGATCTACACGTGATTCCTCGAGATCAAACCTTGTTTTGATCCCGAGAAGAGTAGTGATCTCGCTTGGTCGATTTCACTTACTTAGGTGATTATTTCATTCATGAAATAATTCCCTCGATCGTGTAGATCTGACTTCGGATTACGATCACGCGGTGGTCCACGGATAAACCGACACGAGCAAAGACACCGCGGCGAGTTCGATAAAGCGGATCCGTGTTTGTTTAAGGAGAAAAGTTGTAATTTTTCTTTTCTTTGATTTTCGTTGTAGCCTTATAAAAAGGCAAACTTTTTTTCCGAATTCATTTGTAAAAGCATAAAGCTCTAACGAGTTCGGCAATGAAGATCGAGAAACCAACTTTCCCCGCGAACACCCTGGGGTCGATTATTCGGTGTTTGTGCAGTGATAGACCAAAGCAGTGGGATTTGACTCTCACTCCTGCTGAGTTTGCTTTTAATAACGTAGTCAATCGTACAACTGGTAAGACTCTGTTTGAGATTGTGTATCAATGACCTCCACAGTACACACTTGATTTGATACCTTTACCAAATTGCCGGGATATAGTATTGCTGCTGAACATATGGCTGTGAAGATTAATGAAATACATGCTAAGGTTAAACGTAACATTGAAGCGTCCAATGCTAAATATAAACAATCTACTGATAAGGGTCGTCGCTCTAAGGTGTTTGCTAAAGGTGATTTGGTAATGGTGCATTTGCGCAATGAGAGGTTTCCTGCAGGGACATATAACAAGCTGAAATCGAAGAAGATTGGCCTTGCCAGATTTTGAAGAAGATCAATGATAATGCCTATGTTCGACCTTCCGGATGGGTGGGGATCTCTCGACATTCAATGTTGTGATTTGGTCCAAGACTTCCACGATGATCCTCTTTATCACAAACGACCTCGGGGAGTGCTTTCAAGGTGAGGATACCAATGGCGGCGGTGAAAATAAAGAAGCCACGGGACTTCTTCTAAGAAAGCCTTACCACGAGGACTTCCTCAAAGATAAAATGCCAAAACTTTCTTCAAAAAAATTTATTTAATTCTAAAGATGGCGGCTACTACCAAATTGCAAAGTATTTAAAGGAAAACCCAAAACTCTTACGAAGTTTAAAACAAAATTACTAAATTACCTAACATGAAATAATAAAATAGTAAACTGCAATTTTGAGGCCCTAAACGATCTCAGATGCCCAAAAAATAGCGAATCTCATGGCCAAGCAATGAGTCTTGCTTTCGTTAGCCCGTTTAAACTGGTAAATTTTCATTCTCCTTGACTTCGATCCTACATAGTTTTTGTCCTACATCAACACTTGCATGTCCTTAACTAATTAGCATCCAACACTATTAATTGAATGAAGATTCTATCAAAACATCCTATAAATTAAATAGAGTGATCTATAGCATTTATGTGTAGTTAGGGGTTAGTTTAGAAATTTTAATTCTACTATCTATGGATGATTCTAATAATATCCTTAGTGCTATTAACTAAGCACTCTCATACGACAGTGTAAATTTGTCAGGCCCATCTCAGGTTGTGTGAGGCCAGAAAGATTTACGGGGTTCTTCTGCTGATTAAGAACTCATCGTTACCATCATCATCGCCATCATTATTGTCATTATTGTTGTTGGTATCACACCATTATCATTGAATTTACGCGATAAATATATTGAAAAAAAATCTTAAAATTCGATTCACTCTCTATCATATGAATCTGAACTAAATCTCAGGGGCCACATAAGTTATTACTAGATCAGAGATAAGCTAAGTCGGTTCATGGATAAAGATGCCATTTATTGCGATTGTATATGTTGTCCTACAAAATATTTGGCCTTGTTCGTTGTAACCTAGATATCATTGTTAATTGAGAGCTTGCTCATCTGTTTTATGTTTCTCTCAATGAGCTGTCCTTTATATTATTCCAATGATATCTCCATACTCATTCATATCGATTAAATTAAAATCCTCACTCGTGTATCCATCAAACGCCTGCCTCCCTCCATCCTCAAATGTACCTTTTAGTGTGGCGGCAGTATCGCACATATAATTTAGTCACTTTGTTATGGATATGTAAGCATCAAGAAAAATTTCCATACTCACCCAGCTACTCAATTATTCGCGGATCCAGTCTCCCATCGAGCCTCTCCCTACTGCTGCCCGCTAGCTCGTCCGACCAGAATTTTCTATTCCAAGTTTAAATTTTGGGGTAAATTTCACAAAACCCACTTTAAATTTCTTATAACCCCTAAAATTTAAAATTTTCACTTACTCCCCTTAAGTTTGGAGATTTTCGAAAACCCCCAAATGTTCACAAAATTTTCAACTATCTCATCTAATCGTGATAGATGAACTGATAAGAGAAACAGAAACTTTTCAAGTTCACGCTCTTATATACTATATGTTAAGAGAAACTCCCATTCTGGTTGTGTGAGCCATAATTATAGAGTACCTAAAATGCCCTCATACTTGGAAAAACTAAGAAAATGCCTCACTTGGAAAAGAAAAACATGGAAACACGCTAACACTTAGAAAAATTATAGAAACGGCCTTACACTTGAAAAAATCCAAAAAAAAAATCTTATAAATTAATTTTTTCCCTTAACAATACAACTACAACACTTCTTTATATTACGTTTCATGCACGTATTGCGTGCACCGGGATACTAGTTATTAAATTAAAATAACTAATTCATTAAGTAAATCAATTTAATATCTAATTTGAATAAAATTTAAAAGGATTTTGGGAAAATTACTTTTAATTTATTAAAAGAACATAAAAGCGGTTTTCTCCATGAGGTGCATTTTGTCATTTGGGTGCACGTGATTTTCACATACACAATTAGATCTAAGGTGGTTAAGTGACATTTCTAATATTTATTGAGTTATCTTAAAAACGGTGAAACTTTTTTTTGGTTGGTGGGAGTAGGGGCTATGAAATTTATCCTAAATTGTGTGGCGTATTGTCTTTTAGGGCGTGTTTGATTGGAACTAATTGGAATAATAACTCCATTTACAACATTATAAAGTTGTTGTTTATGAAGTCTAATTTACATGAAAAAATAAACTAATCTCCAGTATTACTAGTAGTCTAACATTTCATCCAATTAACATTAAGAATGAGATTTTGTAATTATTGTGACCCTTTGAATGCGCTGAAAAAGAGATAAACAAAGTTTTTAACATGAAGTGTTTGACAACATTAAAATATTATTCATTATTCTGCTCGAGTTGTTGATTTTGGTGTTTCCATGTACATCATGGGAATCCTCATACTTCTAATCTATGACTTTCTTATTTTTCGGATGTTGTGCGAGCCACAATATTAGAGTGCCTAAAATGCCCTCATACTTAGAAAAACTAAGAAAATGTCTCACTTGGAAAATATATGAGAATGCCCTCACACTTAAAAAAAATATAGAAATGCCCTTATACTTAAAATCCAAAAAAAAAAGAAAAAGAAAAAAAGAAAAATCTTATAAATTATTTTTTCTTAACAATTCAACTATAACATTCCTTTATATTCTATGTCATGCACATATCGTGTGCACTGGGATGCTAGTTATTAAATTAAATTAACTAGTTCATTAAGTAAATCAATTTAATCTCTCATTTGGATCAAATTTAAAAGGGTTTTGGGAAAATTACTTTTAAAATTATTAAAAAGAACATAAATGGGGTTTTCTCCATCCGAGGCATTTTCGTCATTCGGAAGCACGTGATTTTCACAGGCACAGTTAGTTCTAATAGGATTAAGTGACATTTCTAATGTTTAGTTGGTTATCTGGAAAATAGTGAAACTTTTTTTCTTTGGGAAAATTGCTTCTAGCCCCCAAAACTCTAAGAAGTGTTCCTCCCCCTCCCAAGACTTTTCCAACTCTCCCAAAACCCCCAAAAGTAAAGCCCCCATTCTCTGAGCCCCAAAACCAAGAATTAAAACATGTGAAGACCATTATACCCTCTCTCTCTCTCTCTCTCTCTCTCTCTCTCTCTTCATGATGTAACTTTGATAATTTGAAATGGGTTTTGGGGGGAAAATTCTAGTTCCCTCCAAATTTTTCTATATTGTTGTAATTGTTTTGGTTATTTTATATATTGTTGTAATTTTTATTATTTTATATATTATTGTAATTTTTAAAATTGATGACTTGATATTTTATATATTGTAGTAATTCCCTAATACTATATTTTTATTATTTTATATATTGTAGTAAATCCATAATTTTGTTATTTTATATATTGTTGTAATTTTTTATTATTTTATATATTGTTGTAATTTTTAAAATCGATGACTTGATATTTTATAAATTGTAGTAATTCCCTAATACCATATTTTTATTATTTTATATATTGTAGTAAATCCATAATTTTTATTTGTTGTTAAGGTTATGAGTTGGTTGTTAACCTTATGAGTTTGTTGTAAAGGTTATGAGTTAGTTGATAAGCTTAACAATAAAGCCATAACCTTAACAACAAAGCCCTAACCTTAACAAAGAAGCCTTAACCTTAACAACAAAGTCCTAAACTTAACAACAAAGCCTTAACCTTAACAACGAAGCCCTAACCTTAACAACAAACCTATAACCTTAACAATGAAGCCCTAACCTTCACAACGAAGCCCTAACCTTAACAACAAACCCATAACCTTAACAACGAAGCCCTAACCTTAACAACAAAGCTTAACAACGAAGCCATATAAGGTTAGAGCTTCGTTGTTATGGTTAGGGCTTCGTTGTTAAGGTTAAGACTTTGTTATTAAGGTTAAGACTTTGTTGTTAAGGTTAGAGCTTCGTTGTTATGGTTAGGGCTTCGTTGTTAAGGTTATGGCTTCGTTGTTAAGGTTATCAGTTTGTTGTTAAGGTTAGGGCTTCGCTATTAAGGTTAAGGCTTTGTTGTTAAGGTTAGGGCTTCGTTGTTAAGGTTAAGGCTTCGTTGTTAATGTTAGGGTTTTGTTGTTAAGGTTAGGGCTTCGTTGTTAAGCTTATGGCTTTGTTGTTAAGCTTATCAACAAACTCATAACCTTAACAACAAACTCATATGGTAAACAACCAACTCATAATTAACAATAAATAAAATTATGGATTTACTACAATATATAAAATAATAAAAAATATAGCAATAGTGAATTACTACAATATATAAAATATCAAGTCATCGATTTTAAAAAATTACAACATTATATAAAATAACAAAACATTTATAACAATATATAAAATAACAAAAATATTGATTTACTATAACATATAAAATAATAAAAAATATAGCATTGAATTACTACAATATATAAAATATCAAGTCATCGATTTTAAAAAATTACAACAATATATAAAATAATAAAAAAATTACAACAAAATATAAAACAATTACAATAAAAAAAATTGGAGGAACGAATTTTCCCCAAAACCATTTCAAATGATCAAAGTTACATCATGAAGAAGAGAGAGAGAGAGAGAGAGAGAGAGAGAGAGAGAGAGAGGGTATAATAGTCTTCTCATGTTTTAATCTCTGAGTTTGTGTTTTGGGGGCTCAGAGAATGGGGGAGCTGGGGTTTTGGGAGTTGAAAGTCTTGGGAGGGAGGAACACTTAGAGTTTGGGGGCTAGAAGCAATTTTCCCTTTTTCTTTTGTGAATGGGGTGGGGTGTTGGGGTGGGGGTGTGGGGTGAAACTAATTCTAAGTTTATATATTTGGAAAAGGGGAAAGTAAGGTTAAGGGAGGGATAAAATCTAAAGTGTCTTTGGTAGAAAGTTTTATAAGGGAAGGTAGAGTAGGGACAACTTAAAATAAACTAAAAATGAGAAGAGAATAATCCCTCTAAATTGGAGGATTTAAGAAGAGAGAGAGAGAGAGAGAGAGAGAGAGAGAGAGAGAGAGAGAGAGACTACAAATTGATGTGTTTTCTCTCTCTTCCGCTCCTACCAAACAAGAAGCACATGATGTATATACTTCCTTGCACCTCATTGCACCTTCCCTTACCTTACCTTCCCCTCTTTAATACCCCCTACCAAACCATTTAGGGTGTGCTTGGTTATAACTAGTCATAATAAAAACTACATTTACAATATTATAAAGTTGTTTATGAAGCCTGGTTTGCATGAAAAATAAACTAATCTCTAGTATTATTGGCAGTCTAACATACCCTCTAATTAACATAAAGAGTGGGATTTTGCAATTATTCTGACCCTTTGTATGCTCCGTAAAGAGAGAGATAAACAAAGTTTTTAACACGAAGTATTTGACAACATCAAAATATTATTCATCATTTTGCTCGAGTTGTTGATTTTGGGGTTTCCATGTACATCATCAGAATCCTCATGCTTCTAATCCATGAATTTTTATTTGTCGGGTGTAAACAATTCATAGACAATGTCATTTGCAAACTCCTCTTATACCCACATCTTTTGTCTATAATTTTAAGTCTAGCTAAGGCCCTTATTTTCTTAAAATGAAAAGAAGACATAGATAAATTGATCCTTTGTATGAGCTTTTATTATTATTATATCAAATTAAATATAAAGATTGTTGATGCAAGGAAAAATTTAATAGATTAAGCTTATAAAATTGGACTAGATGTTGAGGGCCCATTTGATCCCCTTAGATAGTTGATGGCGATCTAGTCTTGATGTAGCATGTGTAACACAGTGAAAGTGTCAGGTTGACAATGGTGGGCTACCAACCAATGCCCCTCCGATGCGTAAATAAGACTCTTATAATAAAGGTCAAAGCAATACGTATGTAGGTTAGGGTTTAGAATAGGGTTCATACATTGAATGTCGTGATGTGAAGCCTTGCGTAAATATGAGATTTGATCCCTTTATCTGATATTTACTTGGCTAGCAAGTAAATTCACATGTGAAGATCTCATTGGCGGAGGAAGGTTCCTCTGATGTGTATTACGATTACAGAAGTTATGAAAGTTAGCAATCAGAGAGATCAGTTATCGTTTTGATATCTCCTAACTTGGTAAGTTGAAAATTTGATACAATTCAAATCAATCATATTTGATCAGCCAAATCGCTATAAGATTGGACCGGGCTGGAGCAAGGCATGATACCCAAACTAAGATGAGCTCGATCGTCATGGACATTAGTTGCCTTTCTGGGCTTTGTGGTTCAGACTTAGAGTTGCGATCTAGGTTAAGTAGGCTGAGTATAGATGTCCTACACTTTAGCAAGTTGACTGGGTTTATCTTTTGACCAAGTCGTTTTGCGATCGTGGGATGGTTTGGTTGGACCAATTGCAAAATTCGGGTTAGATGCATAATAAATATGAAATGTGAATTGATCCCTCCCTCAAATTAATCAAGTTTGAAGAAAAGGCTATTCTGCTAATTAAGTTTATACAAAGACTTTTTTCAGTTTTATTTTTATTTGAATTAACAACCTCATGTAAGGCTAAACACATTATTTTAGTGCATTATTATTGCGGTAGACAATACCAGTCGGAGTTTCTCGGCTTTAAACAACCTCCTTGTCTAAGTTGTTGCTCATTCAGCATCAAAATCGTGAAATTATTAGTCGGTCCCCTCTCCCATCTACCAAAATCAAATATTATCATGACATTAATGCCATTTATCATTAATAATGAGCTCATGATCATCCATAACCTGTCGAATTACTAAAATTTAAAATTGCAGCCACCCATTAGAGTAATGCATCCAGATGGAACCTTAGCTCAAAAATGTGCATGCATCAGATGCTGCCTGCCTCCTACTCTCTAGAAACTGAGCGAGTAGCACGGTGGCAGCTTGGAGGAAAAAATAAATAAATAATTGAGCTGGATAATGTACTAATTAATTATGATTCTTGTAAATATGAAAGTACTCTATGACACCAGAGAATGCGACCACAACAGAAAGATATAAAAAATGATTCAAAATCTACTTTTATTATGTTTTGTTTTGTAGACATGTTTTTCGTATATATTTGTATTTATTTTCTCTAATTAAATTATTACTGAAAGCATGGTACTACATATGCCTATTTTAACCTTCTACTCAAAATAAATTGTAAATTTTTTTTGAGGGGACAAAATAAATTGTAACTAGTTATTAATAATATACAGTTATGATTAACAAAGTTAGTCCAATGTCCAACCACAATGAGAGAGATATGGATCCATTAATAAATATCCACTTGCTTAACCACCCCATCAACACACAGCTTTATTCGCGGATCCAGCCTCCCACCTCTCTCCTACGGTTGGGGACCACCCGCTCGTGCGCCCATAAATTTTTATACTAAACGCGCTCCTTTAAAACCAAGGATCTCTACATCCATCTTCAAACTCAAACCAAACAATTTCATCTCTTACAAAATCAAGAAGAAGCTCCTATAAAAAAATAAAATTAAAAAAATCAAGAAGGAATAATCCTTTCAATTTTCCATACAACAGCCAGTATGGTCGCCGGCTTCCACCGCTCAATCTCCTTTCCCGGGTCTCCCCGCCTTAAACCCGGACCGCTTCCCACGTCCGATCCATCAGCCTCCTGCCGTTCCCACCCTCTCATTTCCAACCTTGACGACGAGATCCGATCCGTTACCGACTGGATCTCATCATCCAAACCCGACTCATCGGCCTCAATCTGCGCCAGCCTAGCGTCTCGAGCTCCTCCACAATTCCCTCTACGACCTCCTCCGCCTCCCTCAATCCCAAGACGCCCTCCGTCACGGATCCGAATTAACGGGTCGGATCCTCGACGACTTCCTCCGACTGGCAGACGCCCATGATACTTTCAGATCCGAGATGGTAGCCTTGAACGACCAACTATCCGATCGCAGGTTGCTTTGAGAATGAAGGACAACACCAAACTGGCCTCGACAACCAAAAACATGAAGAAAACAGAGAAGAATATAACCAAAATTGCTTCATCACTCGAAATTTCCCAAAATCACATTACAAGATTCTCCGCTAGCATCGAAGAGGCTGAGATGGTCGAATAATTAGGGTGGTCGACGTGACAGTATCCACATTGGTGGCGGTGTTCTTGGCAACTGCTGGCATTGCCTCTTCAATGATGAAGAAAAGATCGGTTGAGGGAGAAGCATGGAGGAGTTGCGGGATTTGAGGAGAGTATCGGGCTGTGGAGAGGAGAAGTGAGAGAGTCTTGAAGTGTTTGATTAACACCAGGGTCACTCTGCTCAGCTTAGTGAATCCTTTGTAGAAAAAGGATACAGGAAAAAATTGTAAAGTTTTGCAGTTTTGTGTAAATTATACAGTTTACAGTACGAAATCCATACCAAGAAAAAAAATTTGAGAAACAAATTATTGTTGGCTTCATTTATGATTTTATTTGGCTAGCGAAAATATGCGTTTCCTTGTTTCTCGGGATGGTCATGTGGCTTGATTAGTGGTAAATGTGCTACTCTCAGGCTCTCCGCTAAGTTCCGTAAACTACTCATTATTGGATATTAATCCACGAAAGCTTTTAATAGCAAGAATTCTACTTATGGCTATTTCTACAAATTTATTCAGTTATTAGTTATTACACCAAGGGGAAATTGACTAATAATTAAACTGAATAGACTTGGATGCATCATTTCAACAGGACAGTTGTGTTTTGGAACGTAGAGATTATAAACATACATTTACAATTATATGAAGTTCTTAATCATTTCTCATTGATCAAAGATTATATGAAGTTCTTAATCTCCTTCTCCAAGGCGATTGCGGGCTCACGTTAGCCTCTCCTTGCTAATGTGCGCCTAGGGCTTTTTTTACTTGGTTTTAATCGAGACCTCCTGGTTTTATTTGATCTCCACCTCCTCCACTTACGGTCGGTGATTGATCTTCTTCTTGATGGCTTCTTCTAGTACTGGAGCTAATCTCAATAGTGCTGCTACCAAATCTTGGGCAAACATCGTCAATACAAATCGACTCAAGGAAAGTGGCTTAAATTTGTCTTTTGTTTCTCAGCAATTCGGTGATTCTGGTTGTATTCATTTGATGCTTGAATGGGAAGTTGGTATTGATGAATGGAATCAAGCTTTGGTTGGCTATGTATTTGGATTCAAAGCTTCCTTCACCGCTATTAGAGGTTATGTTGATAAACTGCTGCGAGGAAAAGTGGAAGTCCTAGCTATGGATTCGGCATCTTCTTGTTTAAATTTGCATCTCTAGAAGCTAAAATGGCTATTATGCAATTGGGGCCATGGACATTTGATAGCAAGCCATTCATTCTAATGCCGTGGTCAATTGATCTCAATCTAGAAGATATTAATGTAGTGCCATTCCTATTTAGGTGAAATTACCACATCTTAAACTCCATCTATGGAATGCTAATGCTCTTAGTAAAATTGCTAGTGCAATAGGTAAACCTATTTTCACGGATGGGGTTACTGCTAATAAAGGAAGAATTGCATTTGCAAGGCTATGTATTGAAGTTCAAGTGATTTTGAGCTCCCTAAATCCCTCATTTTGAAAGGACACGATGGCAAAGAGTACAAGCAAGCAAGATAGTATGAATGGATTCCTCCTAAATGCTCTCATTGTAACAAATTTGGGCATAAAACGGATAAATGTAAACATGTTGTGGTGGAAAAAGTTTGGGTACCTAAAACCAATCTTGTTGTGTCCGAATTCACAAGGCCTCTGTTGTTTCTGAGATAACTAATGTTGCTTCGATCTCGAACCTAGCAGTCCTCATGCCAATGAATCTTGATCAAGAAATATACCTTCACATGATGGGGATGGAAGTTAACAATAGTAAGAGAAAGAGAATGATACTTCAAGTGGGGACTACTAATCCTCATCAAGGAATTTCAATGTCAAATGATTTTCGTGCTCTCTGAATCATGATGAAGGAGGGAATGCATTTGATATCTCCTCCGAAATAGTTCTAATAAGAAGAAGGGCCATAAATCAAATATGCCTAAAGAGGTCTGGTAAATCATCAAAGTAGAGGGTCAAGGAGTACAAGAGGTAATCCTCCTATCGATTTCAACACTGGATGAGAGCTTTTGCAAGCTAGAATGTTAGGGGTCTTAACCTCCCTAACAAACAAAAAGAAGTTAAGTTACTTATTAGAAACAAAAATTAGCTCTTATTAGTTTACTTGAAACAAAAATAAATAGCTCACATGTTGCTACCGTGGCTAATAGTTGTGCTTCGGGAAGTTTATAATTTTGACATAGATAATCATAGTAGAATTCTTGTGCTTTTGGGATGATCTTCGATTAACCTTCAAATTCTCCATTATTGCCAATATATTCACTCGCCTTGTGGAATATAAAGATGGCTCCTGCACTTTTATGCTACTTTTATATATGGGTACAATGGGATTGGTCAAAGAATTTCTCTCGGGAGGATCAGAAGTTCGCTCTAACATGACTGAGGCTTGGATACTACTTGGGACCTTAATTGTATTCATGTTATGGAAAGAAGTCAAGGAAGACATCTAGAAGAGAAGTTTTGAGCTTCAATGAGAGAGATGCACAAATTATGATCTTCAATTTAAAGGATGTTTCTATACATGGAGCAATAAACATGTTTCTTTACCAAGTAGACAGAGTGCTCATTAATCAAGCTTGGATGAATAGCTTTCCTTTGTTGATCTAATTTTTACCACCGAATATCTAACCATAGTCCTTTATTAGTGAATTTTTATGAACCCTCCAAAAAACCCCTTTAAATTCTTTGCTTATTGGAGTGATCATGAGCTTTTCTTATCCCATTGTTCATGAACATTGGTCTAAGCAAGTCAAGTTTAGACTATCAAATTGCTCAAAACTCAAGGTCATTCAAATTGGGGCTTAAAGATTTCAATAAGAAGTATTTTGGTGGTATTGGCCAGAGTGCAAATTGCTAGAGAGAAATTGCTATACTCTGGCTTGATGTTGAATCCTTCTTGTTCTACATTGAAAGCTCAAGAGCGGACTAATCTTAAGGAGTTCTTGAAGCTACTCAAATATGAAGCATGTTATATTCATCAAAAGCTAGAGTACAGTGGTTGACAGAGATACTAACTCTAGTTATTTTCATGCTTTGGGAAGCAGGAGAGGCAAAGAAATTCCATTCTTTCACTCTTTAATCGCGAGGGAGTTAAGCACTACTCATGATACTATTCAAGCAGAGTTGATACCTTTTGGGACTGGGTACATCCTCTATTCACCTCGTGATCAAAATATCATTACTAGAGGACCTCATGTTAATGAAGACCAGGTATCTTTCTGTAAATATGACACCGCTAAGGAAATTAAAGATGCCTGTTTCAAATTCATGATCAAAAGGCCCTGGACTGATGGATTTCACTAAGTTCTTCAAAACTTCTTGGTGTGGGTTGGGGATATCATCAAGTCGTACAAAAAATTCTTCCATCTTGGTAATATGCTCAAAACCTTAAATGTTACTACTATAACTCTAGCTCCTAAATTGCATCCAAATTATGGAATCAGACCTTGTGCATGTATGTGTTCTACAAGTGTATATCCAATGTCTTAACTAATAGGTTAAAGCATGTTATTGGTTCATTAATCGTGATGCTCAGGGGCTTTCCTTCAAGGCGTATATATCCCATAACATTCTTATGGCTCGAGGAATTGATGCACAAATATGGAAGAAAGCAAATCAGTCCTAGTGTACTAAAAGTTGATTTAAGAAAAGCTTATGATACATTAAACTGATTTTTGAATCGCTCTTACAAGGTCTTTTCCACATAGATTCAGAAATGAGTTATGGAATGTGTCCAAACAAGCTTTTTCTATTTGTATCAATGCACAATTGAGTCCTATAATCAAAGGAGCTAGAGGCTTGAGACAAGGAGATCCAATCTCACCCTACTTGTTCGTACTAGCTATGGAATACCTAAGTAGGGGATTGACTAATCTCGAAAATACTAGGGGCTTCTCCTTTCATCCAAAGTGCAAAGCTATATAGATCACACATCTCTGTTTTGCTGATGATCTCATGCTCTTTTGTAGAGGGGATCTTAATTCTGTCAAGGCAATATGTGATAGATTTAATCATTTCTCACATGCCTCTGGTTTATCTGCCAATGAATCTAAGAGCCAAGTGTATTTTGGAGGAGTAAACTATAATGTCCGAGAGGGAATACTCAATATACCGCATTTTGTTGAAGGTGAACTGCCAGTGAGGTACCTTGGAATTCCTCTCACTTCAAAAACTTTGTCCTCTCAAGACATGGCAAGAGAATGACCGAGAAAAGAAAGTAAAGCTATTGGACATCCAAAATGCTATCCTTTCTTGGTAGACTTCATTGATTAGGTGCATTTCTATATGGAATCACGAATTTTGGTGTAGTATCTTTATTCGCTAAAAGTCATCAAAATTGTTGAGCAAATCTGAGAGATTATCTATGGTCGTATGTTATATAATCGTAAAAGCTAAGGTGTCTTGGACTAAAGTCTGCTCTCTTAAATGCTCTGGTGGATTGGGTTTATACTCTATGTGATTGCTTAATAATGCACTCATGTTAAAGCATATTTGGGCTATCACTCTGAAGTGTGATACTATGTGGGTAAGGTGGATTCATGGCTTTTACCTCAAAAGAAATGACTTTTGGTCCATTCAATCTAAGCATCACTTCTCATGGTTTAGAAAGTTGCTCAAATTAAGAGATGAAGCTTTAAAGTGTATTGATATTGATGATTCGGTGCGAGATGGAAGGGGACAAGCCGCCTTTTAGTGTCTCAAGTGCATACAAACTTCTTGCTGGCCGGTGATAAAAAGAAATGGACTAGATTGGTATGGTCCTCTTATACAATCCCAACTGAGGCATTTATATTTTGGATTGCATGTTTAGATAGGTCGCCTACAAAGTACAAAATGAGAGTTTGGTATTATTGATGAGGATACATGTCCCTTTGTTGTGATCAAATTGAAACCAAGAGCCACCTCTTTTTTGAGTGTGCTACAGTCTACAAGTTTGGAAAAGCTGTCATGAGTTTCATTCAAATACCGATGCCCTTTGTAGATGGAATGATATCATTGAATGGATGGAGAAGGTTATGAGAGGAAAATCTGCAGCTTCACAATATTCAGAAAGCTTGGTTGCGGCTTGCATATATCACTGTGGATATCCAGAATAAGAATGTTTTTCAAATAAGTTCAACTCAATTGAGCAATGCTTGCAGGAGATCATTTTGAGATCAAAGTTCTTTGCAGTGAGTAGTGCATTTGAAGGATACAAAGGCTAATAGAGTTTGGTGCCGGCTATGAGGATTGTCCCCTAATTTTACCTAGAAGAAGATGATCCCGGCAATGGGATTTTGCTTTGGTTTGTGAGAGTTACAATTTATGTTAGTATTGGGGAGAATTGTTTCTTTTAGTTAGTTTGAGTGGTTACGCTTGGCATAATCGCCAATGTTGATTTCTTGTACATAAACAGTTTTGCGCTTCCTTTACTCTTGGTGAATAATATTACTTACTTACCAAAAAAAAAAGATTAGACATAAATAGAATCCTCATAAAATTGCAGTGACTCAATATAGATTTAATCATCACATACTCAAAGTACCCTTATTTTCTTTGTTATTTTTGGTATCAGTATGAGTATCATAGTTGTTTAGTAAGTAGTAAAGACAAGGTGGCTCGGACGTGACGGGACCTGGGCAACAGAACCTGGATGATGGGGTCAATAACCAGAACGCTTTGAGATTGGGGATGACAACGAGCAAGATGCACAAATACAAAGGAGTGTGTATGAATCGTCTCCCGAGTTGTCAATATATGATGGCTTAATCACATGTAAGCACAAACAAACACGTTTTGAGCTAGGTCTTGACATCGTTGTGCGCTCAAGTCAGTTGTTGATGGTTGAAAAGAACATATTATAATATGAGAGTCTTTGGCATGTAAAAGGACAATGTTATAGTTGAAGTTAACCTTACATGATATCGGGATTTTGAACAGGTTACATAAATAAATAAGAGAAGTTCTCTGCTACTTTGTAGTTCTCCCTCTACAGAAGCTACAATTTAGATCTAAGGACAATGTTCTAGTTGAAGTTAATATCTTTGGGGTTAAACCGGGTGGAGGAGGCTCGTAGTTAAAGATCATCGGGATCTGCAATCCATGGGTAGGGTTGGTGCAAACTCTTAATAAGAGTGAGTTAATAATTATCACTGAATGTATTAGTTAGTAATTTGGATCCTCTCCTCTACAAAAAAGTAATGTATTGATCACTACTTTTATTTTTGATGTTGATTATCTAGTAAATAATTGTAATACATTCTAAATTTAATAGGACCCTGTGTATTGCACTAAATCGTAGTTAGTTAGATAAATAAAACTCATTATCATCTTTAAATATGTCGGCAAAAAAATTTGTTAAAGCTAAATCCCAATATTGTCATCCTGAACTAAATCTCAGGGGCCACAAAATTTACTATGGATCAGATAAGACATAGTCGGTTCATCATTTATTGTTATTAATGTATTTGCCCTCCCAAATCAATCATCGAATTATAATCCCCAACAAAAATATTTAGCTCCTCTCATACATATATTCGTCGATCATAACCAAGAAAACATCAATTACAAAGTCCATGCTCATCTAATTTATGCTTCTCCTGATGAGCTGTCCTTTATTAGTTTATTATTTCCTATGATCAACACCCCATGCATATTCGGATCCACACCGTTCTAATTAAAACTCTGCCCACGTGCTGAGGCCCCACTCCCTCGTGCATCCATCATATGCTGCTTTCCTCCTTACGCAGACCTTGTAGTTCGGCCACTAGTAGAATTTGGAGCAATCTAGACGGATCAAAGGCAGAATTTTTCCGTTTAGTTTGGTCAAATTAATTTTATTTTTGTATTTAAAAGCTACCTAGACGGAAAATTTCCATCTAGGTAGCAACCTGACGGGTTCCGTCTAGATTGGTGGGACCACAGAAAAAAATTTAAAACCCTAACCTGGTTCCCCTGCAGCCACCCCAACAAACCCTAGCTTTTACCCCCATTTCCCACCCCCCTGCGCCGTCATCAGATCCCCTCCCGCTCCCCATCACCCCTCCTCCTGGCCCGGTCCACACCCGAATTGAACACCAATTATGATAGCCAATTTACACTAAGTTCTGCATACTATAATTATGTGTGATGATATAAGTTTGTGATGCTAAATTCGTGCATACTATTAACCCTAATTGAACACCGGTGTGATAGCCAATTCACCTTTGCTTTTAATTCTAAGGAAGATGATGGACATCAGTAATTTCACCCTTGCGATTGAGAACCCGAGCTTCTCCTTTTTTATTACTTCAACTACTTCCATTACCTTGCTTGATTAGGGAAGTTCATGGCTTAAAGTTTCATAACTCTCTCATTTTCATTGATGTAAATGGTAAAATCTCCTTGACCAACATTTCCAACCATGTTGCCCTCTATGCTAGAAGGTATCCGTACAGGGACAAAAATATTCTCCAATGGTATGACCTAAAAGTTGATGAGGCTAAGGTTCAATGGCGATGAGAATGATGATGAAGATGTAGTGTAGAGTTCTCTGTGAAGATGAAGTAAGAATGTAATTTATGAATATTAGAAATATATAAACATGTAGTGGTTAGTTTGCTAGGGGAAGTGTAATTTGGATTCTTTTTGTGTGTATTGGGGATATGATCAGGCTGCGATTAAATTTCAAGCAGAAATTCAATCTTAGCAACTATCATGAGGATTTGAAGCAGGTAAGCTATAAGTCAAATTTTTTTGTAGAACTTATCCTAGTAATCATACGTTTTGTGTGTTTTCAGGCTTGAATGGTACCAATGCTAATCGAGTATAAGTATTGATTCATGGATCATATTCGAGTTATTTGTAATATGTCATAGACTTCTTACCTCTAAATTGTAGTAATACTAATTTGTGTAGGCTGATAATTGTAGATTCTTGCAAAGGGATGGTGGATAAGCTTTGCTTAGTTGTTTGATCTCTACCAAGAAGTAAAAGAAACATTTTAAATTTGAGTTCATTTTATTTAATTCCTTCAATTATCTAACATTTTAAATTTGGTATCAACCCCATATTAATTTGTTTTGTTGTTAGCATGGTGATGATGCCATGGGTAGTAGCAATCGTCGATATGGAGACATCGGTGTGATCGAGAGATGATAACATGATGGTGAGGAAGGCCTCACGTGAGTGAGTTTTAATATTTTGTATCTCGGACATACAAGTATGCATTTACACATTTGTTTATCAAGTTTGTATTACTTTATGGCTTGGACTTGCTTGTGAGGATATTGGCATGTTTGTGAAGATATGAGGATCATGTTTTCAATTATGTGGGGATATTGACATGTTTGTAAAGACGTTGTAATCATGTTTTAGTTATGGATTTGTTTATTTGGGTTTGTTGATTAGTTTGTGGATATTTGATTTTGTGTATTGTGTTTTTGAATGTATGAGACATGTTATAATTAGATTGTATTGCTCTAGTATTTTGGTGAATGTATTATTTGAATATAATTGGATTTGATATTGGAATATAATTAGATTGTGTTAGATATGAATGTGATTTGGTGTTGTGCAATATTGTGCACATATGAATGTGATTTGGTGTTAGTGCAATATTATGCACATGTAAGTAGAGTAGAGCAAAAAAAGCCAGTAGCATTAGCCTAACCAGGAAATTCCGTCCTAGGTTGCTCCTAGACGAATTTTTTCCGTCTAACAAGCAACCTAGACAAATTCCGTTTAGGTAGCAACCTAGGCAGAAAATCCGTAGGTTGCTACCTAAACGAAAATTCGTCTAGGTTGTTTTCGCCTCGCTTGACCAAACTAGATGGAAATTCCGTCTAGTTTGATCAATCTAGATGGAATTATTCTAGACGGACTATTCTAGACGGATATCCGCCTAGTTTGGTCAGAGGCGAATTTTAAGCAACCTAGACGGAATTTTCCGTCTAGGTTGCTTGTTTTTCTACTAGTGGATGTCAAGATATTCAAATATCTCCTTTCAAGAAATGTCTCCGCCGCATTCTAGAAAGTGTAGTGTTCATTCAAATTTTGCCTCACTTTGTGGTCTTTCTAGAAAGAATAATTCTACAAGTGTCCTTAGACACATAAAGGGAAAAATTCCTAACCCTAACCCCACCCAAAGTTAAGTTTGGGTGAGGTTAGGGTTAAATGTCCCCTTCCTATTGAGGGGTAACTGACACTGCTTTGAACTTCGCCCAAAGCTGAGAGTGTCGCTAGAAGGCCTCTTCTAGAAAAGCTTTTGGGTTTCCAGAATTTTATTCCTTCAGTTATTACTATCTTGAAGGATTCTATTGCCTATATATCCTCCAAATTATTTGGAGCGCTGGAAAGATGAATGCAGAAAATGTGGCACACAAAAAGTTCTAAGCTACCTGTAGTATTAATTTATTGCAGGAATTAACCTCAAGTCCTTCATTTATTAGATATTTGTATTTTTTTCACTATAGGAAGTGTATTGTCGCATTCAAATCCAGCGTTTGATTAGTTGCAAAAGTTGTTGGACTTGCATTTTTGTTGGAATTCAGTGCAACTCAACTATTTGTTTATATTGCAATTGTACAATGATCTATACTTTTTGGTGTGAAATTAACTAACTTGAGAGCAATAAGTTTTTAATAAATAAAATGATATCGGTGTTTGCTGCAATCAAATTGATGCAACAAATGCTGTTTTTCTCAAAACGTAAATCAAATCATCATTTTCAAGTAACTTTTTAAGACAACATGTACGACTGCAACTCTATTTCAGGTCAACCAAACTATCTCTAAGAGAAGAATAATCCTTGAATTATTCACTAATGTAATATGTTGTTCGACGACGGGAAAATAAATGAGAGCTGAAACATTTAGATTCTTATTATTTTGTATTGGAAATTTTATTTGAATATAAAAATGACAAGATTAAATTGAAAAAGATGACATAAAATATACTTTCTTTATTCGTTATTTGATTGTCATGAAAATTGACTACTTAAAGGTGAAATGCTCAGAAGAGAATTAGGTATTAATTTATCTCTTTGGTCAATTCCTTTTCATCCAATTTCTCAAAAGTTTAGAAAATGCTAAAATGTTAAAAATTCTGCTATGACACACTTCTCCTTTTAATTACCTTTCAATCAATTTTCTAATTACCAAATTAGAAAAGAATAAAAAATTAAGTCATTTGTATTAGCTTTTTTTCCCTTAGAAACTGTAGGCGTTAAAAATTGCTTATCAGTACCCGAACAAGACTCGTAAACGGTGGGTTGACGACCGACGATCCATCCGACGGCACGACCCAGAACGCCCGACGACGTGACTACGCCGCAAAACGCATAAAGCGAGTCGACGAACCCATGAAGTGAGTCGGCGAGGCGTACGAGCTAGCGAAACGACGTGTCGTGGAGAAAACCCGACGACGAAGCTCAACGAAGCGAGCTGACTAAACTCAAACGTCGACGAGACGGAATCAACCGTACTTAGTCCGTCGATGCAAACGAGCCGTTTGAGCCCTGAAAGTTGATCGGGTACGGACTCAAACACATCACCGAACAAAACCAAGCGGAAGACCGAAGAATCGAAGAAGGCGGAGGACGGGGCGGGCGCCAGCGACGCCTCGGCCAAGTGGCGGGTGGCAAGTGGCCGAAACCGGCGGACCACTTTGGCCGCGCGGCGAAGTAAGTGGAGGAGGCTCGGCTCCGCTGGCCAGCCGGGGTAATCAATGTGACCATGGCCCGGCGCGCCTTTATTGTATAAATGGGGGTCTTGCTTTGGGGGCTTCGGATTTTCTGAAAGGGGATCTCGGGATTTTGGAAGACTCGGGGATTTTCTGAAGAGTTCTCACGAGATCCACGAGCCGTCGACGCACCGTTCCGAGCACCGGCGAGCACAAGTCCAGTCGACGTCAGATCCACAAATCGCGAGGTAAGAAAACTCGGGTCGAACTACAGATACCCTCTAGGTTAAGCTTCGTCTTAATCTCAGGGATAGCGCTGTGATTTCTCCTTGTAGATCTCACCCGCTCCGGCGATCCTCTCCTTCGTGAGTGTGATCCCCGCAGGCGATCCTCTCCTTCGTGAGTGTGATCCCCTCAGGCGCTTCGTTTCCTTCGTGAAACGAGCCCCTCTACGTCTGTAGTTCCAGAACCCGGGTTTACACCAGGATCGGAATTGCGCGGTGGTCAACGGACGAATAAAAAGTCCCCGGCACAGGCAAAGAACCCACGCAAGCGAGGATCCCGGAAAATAGAGATCCTCGTGTTTGTTCACAAAAGGAAGAAAGTTGTAATTTTCGTTTTCATTGTAAGCCTGAAATAAAAAGGCATTTTCTTTCGTTTGAATTTTGTTGTAGGCCAACGAAGCTGTACACGAAGTTCGGCGAGCAATGAATAACAAACCAACTTTCCCTTGAACAAGGCTGGCGACCACAGTGGGAGCCAACGGCTTCAACAAAGAAGCCGTCGTGTCGCAACCGCGGATCCCGATCCCGGTCATCGAGGAGGTCGAGTTCGAGTTCGACCAGAAGAAGTATGAGGAATACCTCTCCTCCTCGTCCAGATCCAGTTCCCCCCGCAAGTCCAAGATGGTCTCCGCTGCAAGGAAGACCCAATCGGCCTCAGATGCGGAGGCGAGAAAATCCACCACCACCGCTGTCAAGACTGCAGACGACGGTGGTTCCCCCAAAACAGGCCAAATCTTGAACCCTATCTGCCTAGGGTTGATTCCGCCAATGGCGTTGTGACTCTCCAAGAGAGCCCGTAGGCTGACGTCGAGCTGGCGAAACAATTAGCCGGAAAGAGTCAATGGATGGGGTCCGCTATGGTAGGATCTAAGATCTAAGTTGACTCGAAAGTCACGAGATCGTAGCGATTCCTACAGGCGGCGACGAATGGAGTCCGAAGTCAAACGGAACCGCTCTACACTTCCGAGGCGTGTCAGAGCGCCCTAGCTCCTCGCGCAAACACGGGCTTTGGTGCAACAAGCCCGAGTTGAAAGGAAGCTGACCAAGAAGTCGACAAATCGGCTAGCTTGGAAGCCCAAGTCCGTCGAGCTTCAACTCCGGCGAACCCGGCATCAAGCCTAGCTCGCGGCGGGCCAACTCACGCTCCGTGCTCAAATCGAAATTGTGATCACCTCAACAAAAGTGGCATTGCGCCGATGTTACCTCGTTATGCCACAAACTTCCGTGAAGCCAACTCTGCATACGACGGCCGGGCTTGCCGTTAAGGATCGCCTAGGTCGCTAAAGGAATCCGGTCACTCACGATCACGAGAGTCGCACACAAAGACAAGAAGAAACTGCGGTTGCTTCGCGCCGGGCTTCAAATCCCGAGAGCGTCGAAGATCACACTTTCATGGCGTCGTCGCTTGCGAGTGACTTATGAAGGCCTATTTGTTCTCGAAGGAGGCGGCTCTCATCGGCGATGACAGCGTTATACACGAGTCGTGCCCACCACGATAGGTTGCTCGGTATTCATACCGGCGAGTTGTACTATCGTCTTTGGGGTACAAGTAAATCGAAAGAGCGAGAATCAAACATGCCTTGCTTGTGCCGAAACGATCAAAGGCGGTGTTATCAGTGCAAGCTGCGCTAAAGCGACTCAGGAAAAGCGTCGGTCTTTGATAGGCTTCGCGAATGCGAACAAGTCAAGCGGCTTTCGCCAAGAAGAGATGGGCGCCTCGAGGCGATGAATTAAGTGTTACCATCAATATGACCAGCGAGAGGGCGTCGTCGCGTGCCGTTCGGGGCATCATAGCGAATGACTTCGATGCGGTCGGGGTTAAACGACAATTATCGCAAGATCACGAAGGGATTACCCTCGGATGATGAAGTGTCGGATCTGCTCCGCGATGGCTTCCGATAATACAATTTCGGCATAGGACAACCTCGTGGCGTTCATGATCAGCTGGAACAAGTGTCGAGATGCTTGAAGAGGCCTAACCAAGCAAAGGACAACTTTAAGCTTGAAATGGAACCGGCCATCGCGTGAGATGAGAGCAATGCATGACCAGCGAGATCCGCGCAATAATGAACCGCCAAGCGAGCCAAGTCGTCGCAATAATGTCAACGGATAGCGACACGGACAGAGAAGGAGGCAGCGTAGATGATCATCTTTGCTTTCGGCAAAGCGCTAGCGATAACACGTCATTCCTCCCCAAGCTTACGAGCGGAGGCGTAGGGAAAATGAGAAATAAAAGACCTCGAGAGAAAATCAATACTTTGATTTGCTCAAAGAGGGTAAAGAAACGAATACCATGTCCTTACCAAAGGGAGTGGGAATCAATCAGTATCCGACAAAGTTGACCTCATCAACTTCGCCATTTGTGGAAGGATCACCCTTGATCTACTTCAAGTCTCATCTAGGATTATCTCCAACGAGCCCTTGATAGTTCGGTCATTCGTTAGCACCGCCGTTGGAGTACGCCGATTAGTATGCCGTCTCAAACCGAGGAGCGTTAATGGTAGGATGATATGGAGGCCATATTTCTCACAATTTCTTCGACGATGACACGAGAATCCATCGGGTCTTTGTTAGACGAAAGCGAGAAAACGAAATGCGATGGATAACCGTCAAGAGGTTGAAAATAAGGCAATGAAATGCGAGAACCGGATAACGGAGAAGTTCATTCTCAAACTTACCATAGCAACTGTCATTGGGCGTGTTGGAAGCAATAGGAGCGCACCGTCAAGACACGCGGAAAGATTTGGATCTGCGTGGAGAGCAAGCCGAGGCGATTCGAGAAAGGCGGAGAGAGGTCTATGGTGGATGCTCACAAGCGAACTTTGTCCCGTGCAAAGGTAAAGCGCCAGAAAGTCTGTGACACTAATCAAGCGTTAGCTGCCAACCACAGCGGCTGATCAAGCGTGCACCACAATCGCGACCTCAATGGCAACAAACTCGATAAGAAACCTTCCGGTTGAGGTTTCAGACTTACTGGTCAGGGCGGAAGTTCCGAGCATCTTCAAATACCTTATGGAAAACAACAAAATCGATTGCCCCAATTGTAAACGAGGAGGCAAACAAGGTTCTGATCCCCTAAATGAAGCACCCGCAGTGATACATCATCCTACAAAGTTACATACCATCTCAGGACAAAATTGAGGCCTTGATCGATGTTGGAGTCATTACTCCAAAACCCTCTAAAGAGAAGAAGGTGGGAGCAAATCTGCGTCTCTATAAGCTTAGGATCGGTTCCTTCCGGATTGGTTCCAACCTTGAGTTGTGAAGTTAGGAATGAAGATGGTGAATGAAGATCCTCGCTGACAACGTGAAGGGGCTCGTACGCTGACGACCAAGCGGAGAAATCCTTTGGGTCCACCACGACTTGCGGAAGGCGATCGGTGGACTACATCCTCTACCATAAAAGAAGTCAAGGGAAAAGGCAAGCTATGCCGTCTTTGCCTGACAATTCGAGAAGGATGATGAAAAAGTATCCACCTTCCGATTTCGGAAGAAGAAGCGGGGAAGTCTTCGGCTACTAGGAGTGGACAAGAATACTCCTACAAGTATCCGGTGCACTCAAATCCAAGCTAAGACAGCATGGGGTGACCGACTCCTCTCACCGTGCAGAGAAAAGAGCAAAGGAAATGACCTCAGTCGGGAAGCTCAACTCGGCGGTCCGATTCAATCGCCCGGGTGTGAGGATAGGCCGAGAACATCGGGCTCTCCATACCGTTTGACGTCATGGCGGTTGGCGAACATCCGGCGGTAACTCGAGTTGCTCCCGATTGTCAAAGGAAGCAGGGAAGCTCTACAAGGCTACAGTGACTCACGAGGTGTTTCTCCACTCGGATCAAGCCCGATTCCGGAAGAATCGCAACAATGCAACAGCGGCAAGCACTTCCTGCATTACTTTTACAAAGGAGGATATGCACGAGAGATTCAAGCACGATCGAGCGCTATACTTCAGGGTATATTGGCTCTAGTGAGTTAGGATCCAAGTCGATCCAGGGTTTATTGTGAGCATTATGCCCTAGCCTCATGTATCACCTTGGAATCCTGCCCCTCCTAGTAGATCTCACCCGGCCCGCCATCCTCTCCTTCGTGAGGTGATCCCTCAGCCGCTTCCTTCGCGGAACGAGCCCCTACATCTGTAGTTCCGCAACCCTGCCCTACCGGATCGGGATTGCGCTGCGGTCCACCTGACACAATAAGTCCCCGACGCAAAGAACCCACGCAAGCGGTGATCCATATATACCGAGATCCTCGCTTGTTCAAAAGGATAAAAGTTGTAATCTTTTTGATTTTCATTGTAAGCCTTTTAAAATAAAAGGCTTATATTTCTCTTTGAATTTGTTTCGGCGATCAAGTTTGTAAGCAAGTTCAAATCAATGACAATCATCCCAACTTTTACCGCCAACAATAGTTAATCTTACTTTCGATTAGTGTTTGAGCTTACGCTTACCGAAGTCGCTCTTCATGTCACATCGGGCCGCCGATGCTAGATAGAGGATCGCGATATGACAAACTCCAGAATTGGCGCTGACCCTAGCGAGTGGTGGTTCGGGTTTGGCAACCCGTGGGTCGAAAGTGCCTAGGATTTAGGAATTGGCCGGGGGAGACCACTCCATCAATGACAACCTTGTTGGTTGGGTGCCTAGGACCCCACGTGGATGTCTAGGTCTTTGGGAGTCGGCCTCTGTGGGAGCCGGGCGACCCCACCTTTTTCAAGCTGGGTCACTCATGAGGGAGCCGATCACTGCATTAATGACAACCTTGTTGGTTGGGTGC
>CM022702.1:43162118-43258528 GCA_012295165.1 Asparagus setaceus | reverse complement strand
TTGAGAAGATTTCTGCGGGGAGTTGGAAACTGCGGCGAGGACAATTATCAAGTTTTTATTGATAGTCGAGTGCTCTTGATTTGAGCAAGAATTCTACATTCCACTCGAACAAAATACATTGATGTGAGATATCATTGGCTTAGAGAAGTTTGTTGAGAAAGAGGCTGAAGCTCTGAGAAGATTCCTACGGATAAAAATCTAGCGATTTTTTGGCAAGTTCTAGAGAGAAGACCGAGTTGTGTCGGCGATTGGCCGGCATGAACTCCCAGTGAGGAGTTACAGATTGGCATTCCCCCTCGTTGGGCTGGAGGGGGAGATTGTTGTGGGTCCAGCCCAATTGGAGCCCACGAGTTCTAGGTCCATGGTTTAAATCCTATTAAAGAAAGGATTTGAAGGACCTATTTGTAATTGGAATAGGTTGGAGGGACCTAGAGACAAAATTCCTTTATTAAAGGAATTGGGGCACGTGATTCAGGGAACCCTGTAATTTGTTTTATGGGTGCTACAGTAACCCGAGAGCACAATTCTTTTGGGGTGCGGATTTCGAGGAGAGAGAGAGAAAAAAGTGAGAGAAAAGTGAGATTCCGAATAGCTCGGTTGTCCGATTGCAGTGATTCAAAAGTCATTGTTTTCAGAACGACGACGCCGTCAAGGGTACGGTGTTGATTTCTCCGCGGGTGTTGGAGATTTATGGTGAGACGAGTTTTAGGATTTTGATGCCCTAGAGGTAACACTGTATTTTTCTCTTGTGATTTAATCCTCAAGTTTAGGTGTAACTTGGAGGGATTGTACTCTTGATTCATAGTAGAATATTTCTCTCTGGATTGCCCCGTGGACGTAGGCACGATTTGCCGAACCACGTTAAATCTTGGTGTTTGTTTGCGTATGATTTATTTCGTTGGTGCCTTTATTTGTTTAGTGTTTAATTCCGCAAATTACTCTCCGTAAAAATTCCTAACAATGACTACAAATCTTATAAGAACCAATCACATGCGAGCTGTCGGTTCTGAACCACACACCGGGGGCAGAATTCCCCGCTCCTCTACAAGTGCATCACAAAGCTCAAACCGACTGCGCGGATGTGGTTAGTTCTGATAGGAAGCAGACTCTTATGTAATCAATTTAATTAACTGTCAATTATCTCCTCAACTTGAGAAGACTGTGTACACTATTAGGGGTGCAAATGAATTGGATTTAGATAAAGCTCAGATATGATATTTATTATGTTTGTATCCACTTACTGTGTCACGGATGTGATCATGGATATGAATATGCTTTAGTGAGAAAAAATAATTTGTTCACATTTGGCTAAATAGAATATGATACGGATTCTATGAAGGAAAAATAGATCTGAATGTAGACCGAATATAAGAAAAACTGATAAAACTTAACTCTATGTACACTATACATATTGATACAAGAGTAGTCCAAATAAAATAAAATTTTTAAAATCATTATCAGCAATGTTTTATGTTAAGGCCTCTTCTTATTAGTTGAGGACCATATCTTCCCTGAAGACTTCTCATCACCTAGCCCATATCAATCCTACATTCCAATCAAGATCCTATGACGGATCTCTAGCTGACTGCACAACTCCTCTTTTCCTAGAGCCATCAAAGCCACGTATCTTTCTCCAAGTGACAAATATCACCTGCATGTTCCTTATTGACATCACATCTCACATTATCCTCAGGTAATAAATGTCACTAGCTTCCCGCTAGGGAGGGAGGACGATAAACTCTTTCCTTAGAGAAGATAATATCCATCCACTCCAACATTTTTCTTCTCTAATAGTGCATTTGGATGAGGGTTAAAGAAGGGAAGGGAAAGTTAAAATTTACAAAACTTTTGTTTGGGAGTTTTTTTTGAGGGGGTTAAAGGATGGAAGAGAATGTAAAATTTGGGAAGAATCCCCATATTGGTAGAGGATATAAAATGAGCGATGTAAATTTTAACAATATAGAGAGATAATTTACCCATTATTTATTAGTTGATAAAATATTTTAATAACATGTAAGGACACTCATGTAACTTTACATATATTCACTTTACTTCCCTCCCTTTAGTAAAACTCCCAAACAAGATAAATTAAGCTTACTTCCATTCTCCTTGCTAAACTCTCAAACAACATTTTATCTTTTTCCTCTCCTTCTCTACATTTCCTTTCCATTATTTAACTTTTCTTCCTTCCCGTAGTAAACTCCCAAACAAAGCATAAGGAAAAATTCCGCGCCTTACAATAGAAACCGCTAGGTGGATAGAGAAGAGGGAGGACTCTGAGAAAAGGGGAAACCCAACACCTTAACTCAGTCTCTTTTTTTTAACACTTCAAAGCCTCTCACATTATAGCGTGTTTTACTTTCAATTATAATCATCGTAGGAGGGTTTTGGTGAGGCTTGATCCTAGCATCTAATGTGTTTGTTGATGTTCACGAGGCCAATTGGCCGTCAGTTGGCGGTTTGGAGATGAACTAAGTTTGCTCCTCTCCACAGTGTTAGAACTGGGATGCAATCCTAGAGGGGGGTGAATATGATTGCTACAGTTTTTCGACAAGACTCAGAAATTACAGCAGAAATATAATAGGCGAAAAATAAAAAGCATATCAACACAGGAACACACAAAGATTTTTATAGTAGTTCGGATCAAAATCCTACATCCACTCTTCATTCTCGCGAAGGGCCTTCCTCACTATGACTAGAGTTCACCTGAATCACAACCTGATTCAGTAGACTTTAAAGACAGCACCCTAGAATCTACCCGAAATCAGTAGTCTAACCTAACCCTTCACAATGACAGGAAGAGACCTAGCTCTAGCTAGCCAAACCCTCAATTACCCTAACTTGAGTACGCCGTCAAACTCACAAGTTTGACATACAACCAACCAAAACAATTAAAGTGCAAAAAGAGCAATCATACAGCCCTTTATCAAACCGTTCTTCAAATCGATGAAGATGAAGATCCGTGAAGAAGTGGTGTAGCGATGTAAGCATAAGGCACTCCTTCTTTCTGAATCAAACTCCGATGAAAAAGCGCGCCGAGAAGAAGCTGAACGAGGCTCAGCGAATTTGATCAACTCTCTCTCAAACCCTAAAATAAAGATCTCTCCTTTTGTGTATTTGCCTCCTTGAACTTCGTTATAAATTATGATCTCCAATTTTCCTTAATTAAACCTTGATAGGACAGGAAAGAGATACCCAAATCTGAGTACAAATAGGAGATCAAACGGATCAACGAACAGCTATGATTAAATCTTAAAAACTACTAAATTTCATCATAACCATCAATGGTGAATCATGACCATCGATGATCCCTTGGTGATCATCAATGGTTCAACTGTAGCCATTAATGGTGCTGATTCTGGTTTCTAGATTTCTTCGATTGACTCCTGTAAATATCAATGGTTCCCTATGACCATCGATGGGTCACTGTAGACCATCGATGATGCCAATTCCTATTTCTATTTTTCTCAGATTGGCTCCTGTAACCATCGATAAGATACTTGACCATCGATGGGTGCTTCGTGACTAGCGATGGTTCGAAGGCTGAAATTAACGTTCATGTTGATTTTTGCATTGTTTTGAACCACATCTTGCTCGTACCTGTTTAACCTGAAATATATCATCTCACAAAATATATCAGTAGTAAATGAGAGTTTGTTATTATTCAAATAAGAGATATTGTATGAACAACGTTCTAACAATCTCCCCTTTGATAAAACAAAACTCAAAATTTGAAATCTGAGAATGTAAAATATTGTGAGATATATATTGATACTAAATAAGCACATAACACGTTTTATGCAACAGATATATGATATGCAAAGCTCCCCTACAAATATGCATACATGAAAGTATAAATGTGTATAAATTTTCCAGAAACTCCCCCTGAAACAAAGCATTGAGTGTTAAAAATTTTCAAATCAAAAATCAATCATGAATCAATTTGAAAAACTTTTATAAACCACAACTTGTCATGAAATATTTCAAAATTTCACCTTTCTCCCCTCTTTGTTTTTAGCAAAAGAAAACTTGAGGATATGCAATATACTTTGAGAATTCAGATAAAAGTATCTAAAGATGAAAGGAAGAGAAATACATCTTGGTTCACAAAAAACTTTGTAGAAAATAGCACAAGACATACACATATAACTTCAAAACACACGAATCACGATTATAAGTCATATTAAAATTCACACACAAACTATGAAGATATCGATGAATAGTTTATAAAATCAACAATAAAAGTTATTATATTAGTTCATAAAATAAATTCAGATGTATCGTATCTAGTTTGAGACTTTTTGAATACACAACTTGAATTATCTCAACCTTTAGAAAAGGTCTAAAATCTCGATCTATCACCTCAACCATATAGGAATTTTAAGAGGAAGAAGGATAGTGTTTGGAGGACTATGTAAACCATCTCTAAATATGGAAAATATTTAGCATAGGATGGATACCCTTGAGATATTGCACATTTATATCCACAAGTCTTGGTCTTTGACCATCTTTTAACAAATGCACTCACTTTTGCCGTGAATTTATATTGTGGATCTTTGATCATCTTTTTCATGAATACACTCGTTTTGCTTGATATTGTATAGCACATATGTACTTTGTACATGTATAGAAATTTTGGTGATATATTCAAGTATAGATTAAGCTCAAACTTTTGATATATCAAGAAATATTTTATGAACAACATATAAAAATATTTATTCTTATTTTCACAATACTAAACATGATAAGCATAATACTATGGTGTGAAAAGTAATATGAAACATCTTGTAAACCCTTGTATTTATCAATTATATATGTATAACTTTGTGTGCACATATAGCATATATAGATGTGTAAAATATGTGAAACAATATGATAAACTCATGCCTATATACCAACAGATAACCTTATCTGAATATATCTTGTAAAAGCATATACATAGGCATGTCCAAAGTTTCTTTTTATATAAACCTATAAACACACACACACACACACACACACACACACACACACACACACACAAGATAGAAAACTTATCGTATGAGGAGATAATATATAAACATATATCAAACATGTATCTCCTCTTAATGCAGACCAAGAATTAGATTTGGATAACCTGAATCTGTAAGCAACCACTGTATGTTGCCTCAATCCTCGGTTGACCTGCAAGTCTACAGAAAGGTAGATAATTATGACCTAAGTATCCACATGGGTCCACATTGATTAGGGATAAGGCCTTTCAGTACCCAAATTTGTTTGACTATTTTGATCCTATATCTTATCACGATGACTCATCGAAACATGTCCAATTTTTCCACATAATGAGCATATAGAATGATAAGTTCCATTGAGAATAGGATCAAAACAACCAAGATTATTACTCTTTACAAAAGAAGGTTGAAACTTTTTATGTTTTCCAGAATATGAATAACCAAGTTCCATTTTAACTTTTGCAAATCGTTGACTAGAAAAGACCATGTTAAGACCTTTTGAGCCTAATGAAAAATTCTTCACTGCCTTTTCCAAATCACTATTTTGGACTTTAGCTATTCATTTTGGAAACTATTGTAGTGCATTGAGTTTTAAACTTTATTTGTTCGGATGATAAATCACATAATAACTCATTTACCTTAGCAACAAGTTTTTATTTTTCACATTGAGTGTTTTCAAGTTGCTTAGATAAACAAGAAATTTGATTTGTAGCTCAGAACATTGTGTGCACATGAAAGATGTTGTATCGTCTAAATTCAAATTTGAAGAGGAAAATTCAATTTTCATTGATAAAAATTTATTTTCTTTCTTTAAGTTTGTATTCATCTTTTTAGACTCTTCCTATTTTTGAGCTATATTTTCCAAATGAATTAACATCTCCTTGTACTTAGAATAAAGCTCATCATAAGAAGGATACACCTCTTCATCCGAATACTCGCAATAGAGCCATTCGAGTTACCTTGATCTGATTCTGAAATTAATGCGTTTCTTCCCATGAGACACTTGTGCATCTGTTTGTCACATCCACTTAGCTCAGCTTCAAATTCATCCTCGTCTGTCAAATCCCAGGTTATGACTTTGAGACTCTTACCCTCCACCTTCTTTTCCTTTCTGTTCAGAGAGCATCGGTTCTTGTAATGGCCTGGTTTTCTGCAACGATAACAGATGAGTTTAGTTTTAGAATCACATGAGGAATTATTGTTTATCTGTTTAGTGAAGTAATTTCATCTTTTCTAAAGATATTTCTATTCTTTTTTATTTTAGAAAAGACTTGAATCATTTTACTATAAGTGCAGATTTATCATCCTCGTCTTCAGAACTCGAGCTTGACTCCTTCTTCTTCTTTGATCAGGATTTTTCTTTCTTTGCTTTTAAGGCCAATGACTTCTTCTTCGAATCTTTTTCTGAGACATCTTCTCTCTCTTTTAGACGAACTTCATATGTGATGAAATTTCCTACAAGATCATCAGGAGAAAGATTAGGGAAAATTTAAAGTTCTTCGATAGCCGTTACCTTAGGTTTCCAATCCCGAGATAGAGAACGGAGTATTTTTCTGTACAGGTACTTATTTTTATACTCCTTCCCTAAGGCTTTCTATTTGCTCATGATGTCAGTGAAACGTGTGAACATGTCCTGAATGCTCTCCGAGGCCTTCATCTTGAAGTTTTCGTATTTGCTCACCAGCATTGTAAGCTTTGCCTCCTTTACCTACGAAGTTCCCTTATGAGTAACTTGCAGTGTCTTCCAAATTTCCTGCGCAGTAGTATAATTAGAGACACGATTAAATTCTTCAGCAGTAGGAGAGCAATATAAAGCATTCATAGTTTTCGAATTGTAAGAAAAAGTCTTTTTGTATTGAGGGGTCCATTTATCCATAGGAATTTCAATAACGACTCCTCCTATATCCTCAGTAGGATTATGATACCTATGTTTGACACACTCCCAAATATTAGAATTAGTAGATAATACAAAGATTTTTATGCTTGCTTTCCAATATGTGTAATTGGTGCCGTCAAAAAGTGGAGGACGGTTGATGGCATGTCCTTCAGGAAAGGCTGAAGCCGTAGTAAGGCTTGACACCTCTATCCTAGGTTGTGATACCTAAATATTGATAACGAGGCTCAAATATTACTCGTTAGGACTGGGGTGCAAGCCTGGAGGGTGGATGAATAGGATTGCTATAGTTTTTTAACACGACTCAGAAAATGCAGTAAAAATATATATAATAAGCAAAAAATAAAAAGCAAAAAATAAAAAGCAAATCAACACAGGAACACATGAGATTTTTATAGTGGTTCGGATCAAAATCCTACGTCCACTCTTTCTTCTCGCGAAGGGCATTCCTCACTATAACCAGAGTTCACCTGAACCACAACCTGATTCAGTAGGCTTCAAAGACAGCACCCAGGAATCTATCCGAAACCAGTCATCTAACCTAACTCTTCATAATAATAAAAAGAAACCTAGCCCTAGCTAGCCAAACCCTTAATTACCCCGGTTTGAGTACGCCGTCAAACTCATAAGTTTGAACTACAACCAACCAAATAATTAAAGCGCAAAAAGAACAATCATGCAGCCCTTTATCAAACTGTTCTTCAAATCGATGAAGATGAAGATCCATGAAGTAGGGGTGTAGCGATGTAAGCGTAGGGCACTCCTTCTTGCTGAATCAAACTTCGATGAAAAGCGCGCCGAGAAGAAACTAAATGAGGCTCAGGGGATTTGATCAACTCTCTCTCAAATCCTAAAATAAAGATCTCTCCTTTTGTGTATTTGCTTCCTTGAACTTTGTTGTAAACTATGATCTCCAACTCTCTTTAAATAGACCTTGATAGGACAGGAAAGAGATACCCAAATCTGAATGCAAATACCTCTTGTTTGAACGTTGTTTGTACAAAAAAACCCTTACTCCGCAACGTTCTAACAACGTTCTAACAATCTCATACCCCTGCTTCAGCCACAAAAAACCCCTTACTCCGCACAGGGCTATATGGTTCATACTTTCTCGATCCGGTCATGTGAGAGCTATCAGGAGCTATGTAACAATAGTACTTTTTCAATTGTTGTTACCAGACACATTCTGTATGCCTACAAACTTAAAATTAGACCTCTAAATCATGAAAACATGAAAATCAGTTTCAGATCTACTAATTTATTATTAAATTATAGTTTTAACAATCAGTAAGAATGGATGCTTCTATATCTTCATTGGGGTCTAGATATTTTACCTATATTTCCTTATCCTATAAAAATTTAAATGATGTTGTATTTATATTCATAATATCCCCATGAATATTTAGTATCCATGTCTGTGCGAATACATATCCTTTTGCATTCCTAGGGTGTGCTTTGCAACTCGATAAAAGCTGGACCGAGGATCAAATTTGTCGGTTTTGTTATAAACTGGTTCTTTTGTAAACCAATTCCTTCTTGGTCCACAAAAGAACTAGTTTAGGTAACACTCCTTGGCCTAGAAAAACTAGGTCAAGATTAATCTAGTATTTCGAAACACAATTTTTTCCAAATGAGACCAGAGCCTAACCTATAGTTCCATTTTAATTAAGGAGTTGCCAAACAGGCCTCTAGTCTATTTACTTAACAAACACCAAGAAAAAGCTTGAGCTTGTTAATTTCCTTCACTAGTGGATTGTTATAGAGACTAGGAACAACAAGCAACTTGTCATCATCTGAGGATGATCAACTCCTTACGGTTCCATTATTAATACACTAAATATTGGTACAATTAAAATACTATATGTTAAATCATAAATCAACATCAACGAAATCACGATTGGTATAACAAAAGAAAACGACAACTAGAGAGGAACAGGGATATTAAAATGCCATAAAAACATTTGTATCTAAGTTGGTTAAAGTATATGTATGCATGATTGGCTTATATCATGTCATCAAGAAGAAGATGACATTCTACGCTTAGACAGATACTGTTACCCATTCTTACCCGATATTAGATTCAAAAGTGAAAATCATTATTCTGCTTACGGTCTAACGCTACCAGTTGATGGGTTTGATTTTACCCCAAAGTAAACCTAGTTCTATATTTTCCAATAAACCCAAAATACAGAGTGTGTTTTTGCACTACAACAAACTAATGTGGTAAATTGAGATAATTTTTTTCTCATCTCACATCATATTTTTGTGTCATACAAATGGAGCATGACACAAATGGAAATGTGTCACAAAACTCGCGACACATATTTGTGATACTTTTATTTTATTTTGTATCAATTACACGAACATCATCATGACTTGCGATATGTTGTTTAATCATTTGCAATTAACACAACACTTATACATGTGTCATAAAATAGGCGTGGGCATATGCAACTTTTGTTGTACAGTTGGCTTTAAACACAAAATTTAGAAACAAAAGTATATAATCATATATAATAGGGTATGTGTCTATACATTCAAAGTATGTACCTATATACCTTGTAGCACGTAGCTATATACCACAGTAATCAGTAGGCGGGTAAAAATATCGAACCATCGATCAAATAACCTACCACGCCACAAGGAAGCCCCCGTAGTATATAACGGTCATTGCAAAGTGACTAAAGGGTTCAACATAAGGAAATGGACCCAAAATGAGCTAAGGACGCAAAGTCATGAAGCTTTGAATGTAAGCGGAGCGAGTATCGGATCAAAACTTGCCTGCAAATAGACTAAAGGCGCGTTTGCGCCGGTGCTAGTCAGCGATGCTAAAGTCATCACGATGTTAGGGTTTACGTGGTGTTAGGTCCGCTTAAAGTTAATAGCGCATAAACTTTCCGCCGTACATTCTTTGCAAATCAGAGATGTCAGAACGCTACAAGATAAAATCCATGCACAAAGTTTACGCGAGGCTACAAAAAGTGACTAATGAGAGCATTTATGCGGCACTACTAACACCACGTAAATGATAAAATCTGTAAGAGTTGTTGCAAATGACGCCCCGCCACTGTCGGTTCAACGCCCTTATGCTGAAAAGCTACCACAGCAACTTGCATAAATCTAATACCTCGTAAACCCCCTAAAATTGCTTAAAGAAGAGTTTCTCTATAAATAGAGACCATTAGCCCAAAACCAAAGCACCTCAAGGCTCCAAAATTTTGCCAAACTCAAGAGAAGCCTCCAAAACTTCTTTGTCTCCTTGCCTAAGGTTTATGCTCTCCTCCTCTAAAGTAGGGTTAACCTTTCCTAGAGGGCTCCTTGGGCTCTCCTTGGTCCTTTAAGTAACATACATACTCTTCGTTGGGATTTTCTCATCTGCCTATCACCTCTCTGTCGAAGTTTACTCACTAGGGTTTCTAATCATCCAAGAGCCACTACTACTCCCTAAAGAGTGCCATCCTCTCATTGGATTACAGAAAACACCTAAAAGCGACTTCTCCCTTAGTTAAAATCATCTTCTTCTTGTAAATTAACCCGTGTGGAAAAAGAACAACTTTTGGTCTTCATCAACCGAGTTCTACTTTTCCTCCAAGGCGTAAGCTTCACAAAAAGGCGATGTCAACACCTTCCGCCTTATCGTATAGTCAATGGAGATCCTCGGCTTATCTCTATCGGCACACGATCAAAATGCCACCAAATAAAAATAAGTAGTAAGCAGATTGGATCCCCTCTCTGCTCGTTTGAAGCCCAAGTTGCAAAGGCCTCCACCAACGATATCTTCATCCCCCGATTTCCACAAAAAACAAGTATACAGCTATACATCCTATAGTATGCAGCTATAAACTTTATATTCTATATTTTGGGTTTAAAGATATACAAACTTTGTATTTTGGGTTTATTGAAACATATAGAATTAGGTGGGTTTCGGTAAATGGAAGTAAAACTTTGGGTTTATAAGCAAAAACTCCAAAATTTTATTGAGTTAAGTTAAAGTTTACTCATATTAGAAATAAAGTTAAAGTTAAGTGCTTAATATATAACTGGAGTTAAGTATCTATTAGATTATATGGTAAAATGATATCCATCTATTATTAACTCTCAAGGGTGCAAGTTTAGTTCGGGATAACAATACCTTAGTCTATATTTGACACATGGGTTTCGAATTAAGTGTAGAAAATTTTAGGAATATTTCTCAATTTCTCAGATTTTCTATATTTGTTGTACTAATCATAATGAGGAATCCCTGGTGCACCTCTTTCTTCACAGTGAACTTACTACTTCATTGTGGTCTTATTTTGGAGCAATTTTTGCTGTTCCTTCGTTGCCTCAGCAATCCATATATGCTAGACTTATGTGGTGGTTTTTGAAATCACTTAGACTCTATAGTTCATCCCATGAGGTGTACCTCTGCATTCTGTGTGGATTCTTTGTTGTCCATTGGAATCTCTGTTGTAGTTTCTGAAGTCATGATTAATTCAAAGAGAATAACATAATAAGAAAGCGGAAGCAATACCTGAATCCATAAAGATTTGAATTAGGGTTTTAGATCTTCTAATCTTGAGGGTTTCTCTATAGCCGAATTTCTCTCTAGATGGGGGTGAAGAGAATTAGAGAACGTAACCCTAGATTAGGGACCATAACCCCATATATATATAGGTGTTGTACTTTTACAATTTGGCCCCTCATCAAATTGTAATTACAACCTGGTATCTGCACATTTAGCCCATAATTTATTTAAATACCCATTAACCCAAATTGATTGATCACTTTAGTGGGTTAGCCTTAAGTATAGCACTACACATTAATGTAACATATGTGCCCACAAATAGATTTAATTAGATTTAAATCTAACAATCTCCCACTTGGGCACCATATGTTTCCTTGAAAAATGTGTATAACTTTATGAGCTCAAAATTGCTATCACTGAAAAGGGTATCTCCAAACAATCTCGTCCATTGACTATATCAATATAGACTCAAAGCGGTCTTCGTCACATTTATCGTGACTGAACCCATCAATGGTCACATATACTAATACAGTCAAATGACATAGATCAATCATGGATGTGCAACATGAAAATTACATGCAATGTGATCTGTGCATGTCTATTTTTAACTGGTCCTACCTTAAACTTTAGTGAGGTCATCCTCAAACATAATGTAGCAGAGTGTATAATCTGAATACTTTATTCTGATCAGAAAATAACCAAACATAAATATGTCCAAAATGCTCATAAAGCAATAAATCACAAACTCCCACTAAAACAAGATATCCTCAAATATTACAACACCCATATGAGCTGTGTGCTCATGAAAGACCTTGGGTGGTAATCCTTTAGTAAGAGGATCAGCTATCATGGAGTTTGTCCCAATATGCTTTATGGATATCTGACCACTCTGTACCCTTTCTTTCACAACTAGGAACTTAATGTCAATATGTTTTGACTTAGTCGAGCTCCTGTTGTTATTGGAATACATTCTGATTTATTGTCACAAAATAACTTTAGTGGTCTTTCAATATTTTCGAAATCGCGCTGATCCGGTGACAAAATTTCGTAACCATATTCCATGATTGGATGCCTCATAGCAAGCTACAAATTCTGCTGCCATAGTGGAAGAAGCTACAAGTGTCTGTTTGACACTTTTCCATGATATAGCTCCTCCGGCTAACATATAAATGTAGCGATGTAGACTTTCGCTATCTTGACATCCAAAGAAATCGAATCGAGTACCCAATGACCTCCAATTTTCGATTTTACGTATGTGAGCATATAATCTTTTGTTTTCGAAGATACCTCATAACCCTTTTGCTATCCAATGATCCATACGGGGTTGCTTAAGTATCGCCTAACATACCAACAATGTAATGTAATATCCGGACGGCGTACACACACGAGCATACATTAGACTCCCTACGGTGAAGCATAGGAATCTTACGCATTTCTGAATTTCAAGGTTACTTTTAGGGCAATCATTGAGACCAATTTGTCTCCTTTAGCAACAGGGTGTCACCGGTCTCGTAATCTTGCATGCCAAACCTTTTGAGTACTTTATTGATATAGGCTGTTTTGTGATAATCCAAGTATACCTTGAGAACGATCTCGATGTATCCGGATTCCTAATATAAAGAGGCGTCCCAAGATCTTTCATCTCAAAATTCTTTGATAGAAATCTCTTGGTTTAGTGCAACATGTCTATATCATTAGTGGCAAGCAATATGTCATCGACATCTGAGAACAGAAAAATATACCTCCCACTAAACTTTTGATATACGGTCATCAACAATATTCATCTCAAAGCCAAACGAGATAATTATTTGTTGAAACTTGTAATACCATTGACGAGGAGCTTGCTTGAGTCCATAAATGGATTTCCTTAATTTACAAACCATATTCTTTGGATCTCCTGACACAAAGTTTTCTGGTTGTACCATATAAATCATCTCATCAATGTCCCTATTGAGAAATGCAGTCTTAACATTCATTTGATGTAACTCAAGATTGAAATGAGCAACAAGTGCCATGATTGTTCTAAAAGAGTCTTTCGATGAAACTGGAGAGAAAGTCTCTGTATAATCAATGCCTTCCTTTTGAGTATAGCCTTTTGCTACAAGACGTGCCTTATACCTTTCCACATTACCATTTGCATCCCGCTTGGTTTTAAATATCCATTTACAATCAATTGGTTTTGCACCTTCTGGTAATGGAGCAAGTTCCCAAACCTTATTGTCTTGCATAGACTTGTACTCCTCATTCATGGCATCAATCCACTTTTGAGAGTTAGAACTTTTCATGGCCGATGAAAGTTGGTGGATCTTCTTCCATCATTCCATTATTGTCCTCATGTTCTTGGAGAAATACAATATAATCATCCTAATAGCATTTCTTTTCTCTGGATCTCCTTAATGGCACCGGTTCTTGAGGTTGTTAAGTTTGTTCTTCTCGAACAGGAGTTGTTCAACATTGTCTTCTTGAGGTTCCGGATTCATTTATTGATCAATGACAGGTATAGGAACTTGAATATTGTCGAAATGATTGTATGGATTGGATTTGAAGCCAATTCCTCCTCAAAACAATGTCTCTAACCTTATTTCACCCCCAAACTCAACATCCTCAAAGAATGTTGCCGTTCCGTCTCAAAAATAGTCCTAAGTGTGGGATCATAAAATTTGTAGCCCTAGAGCGTTGAATACCCAATAAAGTAGGCGCTAACTTGTTTTGGAGTCCAATTTCTTTTCATTTGGCCTATAAGGCTTTGCCTCACCGACATCCCCAATATGTAAGTGCTTTAAACCGGCTTTCAATTCACCAAGCTCATAAGGTGTTTAGCAACCGCTTTACTTGGTACTCTGTTTAGAATGTAAGTTGCCTTTAGTGCTTCTCCCAGTGACTCGATAAAGAAGAATGAGCAATCATACTTCTTATCATATCCTTAAGAGTCCTATTTCGTCTTTCAGCTACACCATTCATGCTAGGTGATCTGGCATGGTGTAAATGGGACAATACCACATTCCTCTAGGTATCTAGCAAATGGTCACGGGCGTTGTTCACGAACCATCATATCGTCGTAGTACTCACCACCACGACGATCTAACGGTTTTAATCTTTTATTTAGTTGGTTTTCAACTTCAGCTTTAAATGATTTGAACACGCCCGAGACTCGATTTTCATGAATGAGATATAGGTACCCATAACGTGAGTAATCATCTATGAATGATATAAAATATTATTGACCATTCCAAGATCCGTAGGAAATGGCCCACAAATATCTGTATGTATCAATTCTAAGACATCGAAGATCTGTTGGCACCTAATCTCTTAACTTTGTTCTGTTCTTGATACCAATGCATACATCAAAGTCTGTAAAATCAAGGAATCCAAAATGCCATCGACACAAGGCGCTCAACTCTACCTTTTGAGATATGACCCAAGCTTATGCCATAATGTTCTTTGAATTTTCCTTATTTAATTTACGTTTAGTACCACGTGATTCCACATGCAGATTTCATTATAAGAAGCAATTGTATCAAGCATATATAGGTTATCGTAAGTACTTAAGAAACCAGCTCCCACTATATTTGAATTTAAAGATAAACTAGCGATTATTTCCAAATGAACAATAATAACCTGATTTGTCCAATAAGGGAATAGAAACCAAATTTCGCCCAAAGACTACACTACAAAAGTATCTTTCAAATCCAAATAGGAACCAGCCCTAATAATAACCTAAAGTGCCCTATTGCTTCCACATCTACCGATTGTCCATCGCCCACAAAGATGTGTCTTTCACCATCACTTGGCTTTGGTGATTCGAGCAACCACGCATAGAAACACTTATGTGAGTAGTAGCGGTAGAATCTAACCACCAAGTGTTTCTCATTCAAGACTAAATTAACCTCGAACAGACCAAAGTAAGGAACGCATTCTTCTTGACACGCCAAAGGATATTTGGTACAATCCTTCTTACGTGTCCGATTTGTTACGAATTGTCTCGATCATCCTTATGTTGTTTCTTTCCGAATCGACCCTTAGCAAATTTCATTATCATTCTTTCTTTTCTTGCCCTTATCCTTAGGGGCATAAGCCAAATGAGCACTTTCGGTCTTATCTTGCTTTAATCGTCTTCTTCTTGCACAAGATGAAATGAGCTCATTGAGTCCATTTCTCCTTTTGAGCTTATAACTCACCTTAAATTGATTAAATTGTGCAGGAAGAGACAACAAAACCAAATGCACTAGTAACTCATCACATAGATCGAGTTTTAGTGCCTTAAGTTTTGAAGCAATGTGAGACATTTCCATAATGTACTCCCTGATATTTCCTTTGCCCTTATACTTCATTGAAATCAAGCGAGCTAAAAGCGTGCTTGTTTCTACCTTATCGTTTTAGCAAAGCGTTTCTCGATTCGGCAAGGAAATCTTTGGCTTTAGTAATCCCTTCGATTCAGGCCTCAAGCACTTTACCATCGCTTGATGATCATTAGACTCATGCGATTTGAGCGTTCCCACTTCTCATACTCCTTCTTTGCATCATGAGTGCTTTCCGCAAAGGAGAAGTTGAGGTTGTTCGGCTTCTAATGCAAGGTCTAGATCCATGCGACCAAGAACAATTAAAATGTTCTCTTTCCAAACCTTGAAATTAGTCCCATTGAGCATGGGAATTGAGTTTATGTTAGCGAAATGGTTGCGGCAGATGCATTAGCTGAAATAAATAAAAGATTTCACATTAATAACGTAATTAGTAATCAATAAAATTCAAATAACTAAAAATCCCATCTCAAGATATCTAGCACAACATTAATATCAAGTCTTTGGACAAGAATATTAATTGCAAGTGATACCTTGTTGCAACGATCAAACACGACAATAGCATGTCAAATAATGAAACTATCTTTGGATTGATTCATTATCCACATGTAAACCTTATAATTGTCAATGCATTTATCATCGCAGATGTATGCAGCCTACATAAAAATTAACCTTCCTTTGGGCGATTAAATATTTACTCGAAAACATCCACACATCCATCTAATATCCCTCATGAAAAATCTACACAAGAGAGGTTACTTTGGCAACATCTTGTTTCAATTAATCATTTAGAATAAAAGACAACCTTAATGCCTTAGTGTCATGTTATTTGAATTAAATAATTGATTCACTACCAAATTAAACAATTAAAATAGATTTCTCCATTTTAATCAACCATAGATAGACCCATAAAGGCCTAAAAGACTTAATGGATTATTTGAGTAATTCAATTAATCCCAAATCGAAACGATTTGAGCGAGGTTCGACTTGAGTTTCGAACACGAGGTTCGACTTGAGTTTCGAACACGAGGTTCGACTTGAGTTTCGAACACGAGGTTCGACTTGAGTTTGAACGCAAGGTTCGACTTGAGTTTCGAACACGAGGTTCGACTTGAGTTTCGAACGCGAGGTTCAACTTGAGTTTCGAACGCGAGGTTCAACTGAAGTTCGAACACGAGGTTCGACTTGATGAACGAACACGAGGTTCGTTTGAAGGAATGAACGCGAGGTTCAACGAGTTTGAGCGAGGTTCAACGAGTTTGAGCGAGGTTCGACTTGAGTTTCGAACACGAGGTTCGACTTGAGTTTCGAACGCGAGGTTCGACTTGATGAACGAACACGAGGTTCGTTTGAAGGAATGAACGCGAGGTTCAACTGAAGTTCGAACGCGAGGTTCGACTTGAGTTTCGAACACGAGGTTCGACTTGAGTTTCGAACGCGAGGTTCGACTTGATGAACGAACACGAGGTTCGTTTGAAGGAATGAGCGAGGTTCAACGAGTTTGAGCGAGGTTCAACGAGTTTGAGCGAGGTTCGACTTGAGTTTCGAACACGAGGTTCGACTTGAGTTTCAACACGAGGTTCGACTTGATGAACCAACACGAGGTTCGACTTGAGTTTGAGCGAGGTTCGACTTGAGTTTGAGCGAGGTTCGACTTGAGTTTCGAACACGAGGTTCGACTTGAGTTTCGAACACGAGGTTCGACTTGAGTTTCGAACACGAGGTTCGACTTGAGTTTCGAACACGAGGTTCGACTTGAGTTTCGAACACGAGGTTCGACTTGAGTTTCGAACACGAGGTTCGCTTGAAGCAAACATGAAGTTCGCCATTGAACCGGTTCGCCAAGTTCAATAATGAGGTTCGACCAAGTTTTGTTTTCACTCCTGTGGTTTCAACCGAGCCGCCACCGCTTGGTTCTCGCACTTAGGTTTTGAAACCCTAGGTTTCCCGACGCCACCGCCGCCTACCTTTTGGTACGGGCACGGCCAACAAGCATTGCGGTGAGGCTAAGGAGCGGCGGCCAAAAACCCATAAAATCGAGAAAAGAAAGGAGACCAAAATCCGCTTTTACCGCTCATCCGCGGAACAGCTTCTCAAACAAAACACGCTAAGATCAAAACCCAACTTTAATCTTTAAATCCTAAGAATTAATCAATTTGACTCGATACCACTTGTTGTAGTTTCTGAAGGCATGATTAATTCAAAGAGAATAACATAATAAGAAAGCGGAAGCAATACCTGAATCCATAAAGATCTGAATTAGGGTTTTAGATCTTCTAATCTTGAGGGTTTCTCTATAGCCGAATTTCTCTCTAGATGGGGGTGAAGAGAATTAGAGAACGTAACCCTAGATTAGGGACCATAACCCCATATATATAGGTGTTGTACTTTTACAATTTGGCCCCTCATCAAATTGTAATTACAACCTGGTATCTGCACATTTAGCCCATAATTTATAAATTGATTGATCACTTTAGTGGGTTAGCCTTAAGTATAGCACTACACATTAATGTAACATATGTGCCCACAAATAGATTTAATTAGATTTAAATCTAACAATCTCTCCCTGCAGCCCTAAGCATAAGCTTGTTTGACTTTGTCGCTGGACCCCTCCCAAGCCTGGCTCTCTCTCTTTGAACGTTGATGGTTCTTGCATTAACAAGTCCATGGCTATTGGAAGTATTATTAGAGACCATTCTGGATCTATGGTGTGTGCTTTTGCTGGCCCTGTTGGTTCTGGTTCAAGTTTTTAGGGAAAGATTCATGCCATGGCCATTGGTGTGGATCTGAATGCATCAATGCCTAATCCCCGATTGAATGCTAGGTCTGACTCTAAAATTCTAGTGAATATTATCAAGGGACAGTCACCATTCTGGTGCCTCTCTCACAAATGGGTTAATATGAAAGAGCTATTTCTCTGCATGGCATTCAGGTCCACCATTGCTTCAGAGAATGTAATTGTTGTTAATGCTTTGTCCAAGCTGGGTCAAAAATTGCAGGAGCTTCACTTTTATTATAAGTTTGATGACCCCCCTGCCGATATTAAAAAAATTATCTATCTTGATGCTAAGAGACACACTTTTGTTAGGGGCTCTCATTAATGTTTTTTGTGGATACGCTAGTTTGTTAGCATGCCTTTTGTTGATATCGGCAAAAGGGCCTTGTCCTTGTGCTGGCATTGCTACCTTGGATATGTAAGAGTCTTACAACCCTTGGAAGGCCCTACTTTTGTATATATTGGAGGAATTATTGCTTATTTTCTTCCATATTGTTGTTTATTTCTTTCCATGTCAATTATCTATATTTAGAATGTAGATAATTATAGGGATTTGATTTGCCTTTTCCTAGGAGATAGATTGACAGGACATGCATGTATATATATATAATGATATTGCTTAATACAAAATCATCCAAGAGAATTCTCAATCTCTTTATGGTATCAGAGCAAGGTTACAATAACCTAGCTAAACAATTATAGACATGGCGAGGGAGAATGCGAATCGGGATAATGGGGATAGGTGTACATTGGCATCTCACAAAGCAAGGCAATCGATACCAACTCACCATACTATTTGCATCATTCGATCATCGGGGTTGATCTTTGTCACTCATCCCTCGGTGAGAATGGTGAAAATTACTTCACTTGGCGAAAGAACATATGAAATGCTTTAGCCCGAAGAACAAGTCGGGATTAGTGGATGGAACTATCGATAAGCGGGCGTCGATTCCTGACTTCCAACCATGGGTGTGTTCTCGGGAAAAGTCACTATCTTTTTCATTGGTGAAATCATTCTACCTTGATGGGATTACAAATGAGTTTCAAATAAAAATCACCTTTTATAAGGCTTTTACAATGAAAAATGATAAAATTATAACTTTCCTCCTTGTGAACAAGCGGGATCCGTTTATGGGATCACAAACTGCGATGGGATTCTTTGCGTCTAGGGGATGTGTTCCGTGGACCGCAGCGATTCCTTTCCCAAGTGTTGATCAGCGAGATCTAGATGCGGATCTAGATGCGAAAATCCCTCCTTTTGCGTGGGAATTCTTAGATCGTCGGTCGAGATCTAAGCGAATCTGATTAATTAAGCCAAAGAACTAATCAGCGTAGTAGTGAGCGAGATCGGAGCGGGCTTCGTTACTCTTCTTCGGATCAAGGCCAAGCTTGATCCAAAGGATGGTTGTTGTTGTAGATGCGGATCACGAAAACTTTGGATCTCGAATGCGCAAATCCCAGCGCAAGTCTAGATCTTGATCTCCTCTCCCTTGGAAATTCTCTAATCCCTAGGCACACACAAGAGTTCGTGACTATCTCCTCTTTTTTATCTCGCCGACCTCAAAATGAAACCTAGCCGTCACATTTATAGGTGCGGCGGCGGATCTTGGTGGCCGGGCAAAAGCCCATTGACCTTGGTGTCTCGCGGGCGGGGACACCTCAGGTGTCTCGGCTCAAGCGAGACACCTCTGCGAGTCTCGCTTCGAGCGAGACACTCTGGTCTCGGTGGCGAGACACCTTTGAGTGTCTCGCTCAGCGGGAGACACCTATGGAAGTGTCCTTTCAGGCGAGACACCTCTGAAGTGGCGAGGCGTCTTTGGAATGTCTCGCTTCGGGCGAACACCTCTAGTGTCGGTTTTGGCCGGCGTTGCGTGGCTTCTCTGCTGGTTTCAGAGCTTAATTTGAGGCTTCAAAGTTGGGTTTATCCACTTTCGCACTTATGGTGTCGGTTCACCAAGATTCGAATCATCGGTGATTCGGAAGGCTCTTTTCAAAAATTTCGGTACCCCGGACCATAAAGGGGCGGCGCCCCTTATGACCCCGCCCGCTAACGGCTGGCGGGACCGCCCGAAACTTCTGCGTAGAAGCGTCTTGAGAGGCGTTTGCGTTGCGTTCACTTGTTATTATGCGTCAGCGGTTTGCCATTACTTCATCGGATGACTTGTCGATTATTCGTCATCACGAGCTATGCGAGGGACTTATAGGCAATTTTCAGCGCCTCGGATACCCCCTCCAAAGTGTTTGGTCTTGCTCTTTTTAGAAGAAGCGAAATACTTTGGATGTGATAGGCCCGGACGATCGGTGTAATAGGACACAGCGGCTTCAAATCTTGATCTCTCCGATTCTTCGGACTATCGGTGCTTTGTAGGATAACTAAAAGTGTGGCGGTCTGCATTTATTGACCCGCTGTTGAAATCTTGACTTCGATGGCCGATGAATGAATTTTCTTATTTTTAGCTTCATTATGTGAGTTTCGTCGAGCTGTTCATCCAATTCGTAAGACTTAGCTTTGAATCGGTGAAACCTCCCTGCATGGCTTGGCATAAGATTAACCCGGTGGGAGGATATTGAAGATTCATCCTTTGATTGGTGAACTCTTACGTGATGCTTCGTTGCGGGCAATGAGGAGGATTTTCTCAAGATGTGGCGTTGTCAGGCATCAAAAATTTTCTTTGAAATTCAACCTCAATTGGCGATTTTTCATCACAGCGAATTGTCCGTGTAAGTAAGGCTGAACCAGTGGAAACAAATTGGGGATTGTAGAGTTATCCTTAAGAATATAAAACTATTCTCGGGAACTTCTCGACAAAATAGGAAATAGTTTGACTTCGTATACCTAGTTGGAGTATCGCGATGGGAGAATCCTACTCCTTGTTGGAATAGAATTAGGTTATCCTCGGGAACTTTCCAATAAATTAGGAGCGGTTTATACTCATGTTTCTTATTGGAGTATTAGGGGTTTGACCATCATGGGGATTTCTTGTCCATTTGGAGAGGAACCCTTCATGGAGTTGCATTCATTATCTGGCCTAAGTTGATCGTTGGTGGTGGTTGGAATTGTATACTATTAGTGCCTCAATGGGAGTTTTCTTAGGGGCAATTCTGAGGAGGTGCCTGTGATAGGGCTCATCCACGAAATGAAGCTAGGTGCATGGTTAGCTGTGACCCTATACTCTCCAGGAGATCGATGAATCCGACCATGTAGGAGTAATGATTGACCCTTGTGTACATCCCGATTGACTCCATGCATCTAGGTTGACATATCCCATTTCTTGGTGCAATGAGGTGGCTCTCTATGATAGCCCATCTGGAAACACTTGAGTCTCCATCCCATTTAATTGGGGACTAGTCTTGTTAGCTAGTTCATCCTCAATTTGGCGGTCTTGATGAATTCTTTTCTATTGGTAAGATGTTCCTCCAAAGCTAGGTATAGCGGTGGTTACTACGCCTAAAGGGCACAGCAGAGGACCAGCTAGCAGTGGTGCGTCGGCGGTAGTTCCATTGTTGTTGTGACTTGCGATGTCATTTTCATTGTCCGCGGCATTCATAGGATTCTTGTCAAACCCTCGACCTTCAGCGGTTTGATTTTCCTTTACCGATTCGTTTGAGCGGGCTAGCATGCGGATTATCGAATCGTTCATGTGTGACGTTGTGCTAAAGAATGAAACTCTTTTAGACTTGGTGCTATGATTTTGAATACATAGACTTTGTCACTTTTCCGCGGAAAGACTAACGGCCCGCGTGTTAAGCGGCGACTTTGGGGTTATTAGCCAACCCGCCCTCCGGTTTGATTGGCCTTTAGATCACCGTTTGGACGGGCTAGCATGCGGATTATCGAATCCCGTTCGCGTGTGACGTTGTGCTAAAAGAATGAAACTCTCTTAGACTTAATGCACGATGTTGAATCACGTAGGCTTACGTCCTTTTCGAGAATAGACTACGGACAGCAGCGTGGTAGGCGTTGGCTTTATCCTTCTTAGGCTTGGGATAAAATACCCCAAGATGAATCTTGGTGTCTTCTTTGACGGAGACCGAGCCGGATCGGCCGGTGAATGGAATTGATTGTGGGAAAGGAAGATTTATATTAAATTCGGAGAAGGAAGGATTTTATATCACGTCTCCAAGTCTGGAAAGAAAGAATTTTATATTCTATTTCCGGTCTCCTTTTAATGCAGGTAGAGGCGAACCCCAAGTGAACATAAGAAAGATTTTATATCCTGTTTCTTAGTCTTGGAGAGGAAGAATTTTATATATTATCTCGGAAGATGGAGAGGAAGGATTTTATATCCTATCTCCAAGAAAGGAAACTAAAGTGGGATCTCCACTTGAGAATCTCTTAAAGGTGAAACTAAGAGTGGGATCTCCACTCAGAATCGAAGATACAGTGGATTTTCACTTTTATAGGATTAACCTGATCTGAAGGTCTCGTTTATCGAGAGTGTTCCAATTTTAGTACTACCGCCATGGGAGGCGTGTGAAATGGAAGCGATGGAGAGCTTACGTTCATCGAGAAAGTGGTCTCCGGTGAAAGTGGACCTCTTGTTCATTGAAAGGAATCAAGAGGATTTTGATAGAGGATCAAAATTTTGTGGACCTTGCTTATTGAAAGAAGTCAAGGGGAATTACCTGGTGGAGGGACCGAGAAAATTTTGTGGACCCACCGTCAATGAGTTTGATCGGTGGGGGAATCTGGAGGAAAGGATTAGGGTTATCTCAGAAAGTATTTCAAGAACTTCCCTCCAAGCGGGTTATCTGAAAGTACTAAGGATAGTACTTCTTGAGAACTTCCATGATCGGCATTAATTGCCTATCACCTTCTGAGTGATAAAGGCGATATCGCCATGGAATAGACCATTTCAATCACAGCGGCCCTTCCACTTGGGTTCAAACTTACCCTTCCTCTTGGAGTGAGAATTATCGGTGCGTCGGCGGCGAGGACCAAGTCTCTCCTTGAAGCTCCTTTGTGGGACTTTCTTGTTGAAAGCCACGGACATGCTTGGTAAAACTCAATGTGTTGAGCTTCCGCTTTTCATCTAGCATCTCGAGTTCTTGGCTTTTGATGTAGCACCTCTGTCGTCATCTCCGGTTGCGAGGAGCAATGCGGAGGATGGAATCTGAACTTCCAAAGGCGGGGCCTTCACACCCATATACGAGAGTGCGGGGTAGCGGTCGGCGTCGCGAATCGTCGTCGCGATCATGAGTGCTTCTCGAGTTTATCATCGGTCGCGTTTGTTATTTTCACCAACTTCTTGAAATTTTAATGATCGTTTTGTTGAAAGCCTCCGCCAATCCGTTTGCGGCGGGATTGTCGCCTTGAGAGGCGTCACGGATCTTGAATTTCATAAAAATCGAATGAAGAGCATTGCTAATGGCGGGGACCATTATCATATGCGATCCGCTTAATTTTACCGTGTCGATAGATGGTGCTTGATGAATTACATTCTTTGCTTTACCTCCTTGAAGTCGCCTCTACTTGGAAAAGTAATCGGTGTCGCCGGGATAAACCGATCACCTTTGGCAGAGGAAAGATTGGGCCTACCACCATCCATGTCTCCGAATGGCCAAGTGTGAGGGTGAAGTTGCTCGGAGGTTGATGCGGTAGTTGGCGTGTATTTGCCGCGTGACACTTCGAGCATATGCGGCGAATCATTGACCATAGTAGGCCGGTAGTACCCCATCCTCGATCCTATCATTAGAGCTTACACGGGTTGTGCGCACCGCATTCTCCGGTGTGCTTCTTGGAGAACCTCCTCTGCCTCTTTGTTTGAAAGGCGGAGTAGCTAACCCGTTATACCACGCCCGATGCGGCGTCACGGGTTTCATTATAGAAGAACCTTGGCTCTTCTGGTGATTCCGCGTTCCTTCATATCTTACGGCGGGATGCGTGCAAGGCGTAGTCAATAATAGGAAAGCCAATCTCGGGGCTCAAGTCCGACTTAGGTTGCATACACTTCCTTAGTGACTACCCTTTAGTCATTTTACGCCTGTCATAAATAGGAATGAATAGCGGTGGGTCCTCACGTGACCATTGCTCGATCTCGGGAGATTGCGCCAAAGAACGCTAATGCGCCCGTGCATGCATCACATCGTGATGCAGGCGGAATGTACTTTCGATGAAGAATCCTTCAAATGGAGTCCGCTAACTTCGATAGCGACGATGGTATGGGATTAAATCTGGGTTCACGACCTCATAGTCTCCGCGATACTGTTTGACAATGAGTTGGGAATCCCGAAACCGAGATACTCTACCCCGGCTCTTTAAGCGAAACTAAGTCCAATGAGGAAGCGTTGTACTGCGACATTGTTAGAAGCGGGGCTTTCGATCGATGAATAAGCGAGGCATGACATGCTTCCACAGGGAAACTAAGACTACTCCGAGCTCGGCGGAGATCTTACGGCTATCGGTATTTCGCCCGTTATTGCTTCGGGGCGCTCCATCAAAATATAAATGCCACACACTGTGGTGCGAGTTGTGTTAACCTCGTGGGTCTCATCGGTAGATCATCAAATAGTTCAGCCGTCCTTTGTTGGGTTGGGCGCAAAGATCAGCAGATGGCTTGCCTTAATTGACCTGGCGCGAAGTGCAAGTCATGCGGGACAAAGTAAAGCCCATTTAGCGGTAGCCAATTCATAGAGGCTGCGTCATGAACACCGAGCGGGATTCACGTTAGAAATAGCGTAGATCGTTTGCCCAACTAAGTAGTGTCGCATTTTAGAATGCAAAGAGAGCGAGACACTCTTTCTCGATCATTGTGGCGAGATTCGCACCTACCAAGGTTAGGCTTAGATAATAAACGCTTGCTTTCGTGACCGTGGTCATCGTCTTCTTGTAAAAGCACTCAGAATGGTTCGTCGGCTTTGATATAAAGAGCGGTTTACCGACCGGTTGCAGTGCGGAGGATTAGTCGGATCGTTTGATATCTTGAATGCCTTCGGCGAGCGTCATCGGACAAAGGACACCTTTTTGTTCGGCAGAAATGGTGACATTTTCGAGAGGTTGGAGATGGCGTGGATGTGGCCTATGTAATCCTCGAGTTCCCTTAGATTCTTTGGGGTTGCAATTCATTGATTGCCTTTATTTTGTCGGGGTCAATGTGGATACCTTTGTTGGTAACAACGAACCAGGAATTTCAGCTGGACATTCAGAGGAAAGAGACTAGTGGGGTTCATCTTTAATTGATGAGTCGCATGAGGTCGAATCCGTCCTCAAGTCACAGGTATGGTCATCTTTGTCACGACTTTTCACAACCAAGTCATCGGCGTAACATTCGACCGTCTTAGAAGATGATCTGAGAAAGATCTTTGTCATTCTTGTATTTGGTAAGTGGCGCCCGACATTCTTCGTCCGATGGCATGCGTGTAACGAAGATGCCTAGAGGAGTTCACGAGCGCCGTGTGCTGCGTCATCGGATGCATCTTGATTTGGTTGTAACCGAGAACCCATCCATGAAGGACATTAGCTCAAATCCACATGTATATCGGCGATCACATCGGTGATTGGAAGTGGGAAGTCGTCTTTTGGGCATGCGGCATTCGGATCTCGTAGTGCGACCGCCGGTCGGATCGTCCGGTTCTTTTTAGCACGGAGCGATATTAGCCACCAATCCGGATGTTGAACCTCGGATGAAACCGAGGCTATGAGCTTCTTTACTTCGCAACAATTGCCTCCATAATCGTGGGCCGAAACCGTCTCATTCTTTGTTTGGCGAGTTTGGCATCCACTTTAATGTCGGTGATTGCATTGCCACATTGGAGTCGAGCCACGGCATGTCCTCGTAGCTCAATCGATATATTCTCGACAAGGCGATCAACCTTTTCTTTTCCTACGGGGGAAGGCTGTTGCTAATATTTATAAGTTTGGGTGCGCTTCATTACCCATGTTGATGCGGACTACCTCGTCTTGATTCGGAGGCTCCCTGCTATCAAACCGGTCCCCATCGCATGTTGGTGATGGACCCATGGGTCTTCCCATGTTGGCAATTCTTCATCTTCTTCCGATGTAGTGGGGTCCCTTTGTAGCCATGTTGGACATCAACCCCTGAACACCTTGCCCGATCGGCGTCGAGTCAGGCGTGAATCGGATGGTACTCATCATCTAGGTTGGGTGGTTGGTTGTTGATGTAACAACATCATCCGAAGAGGATGCGTATCCCAATCCCCTTTTGAATCCGTAATAATTATCGGGCTTTCCCTTCCGGTACATATGCGACCTTGGGTGGAGCGGGAGATCCCGCCCAAAATAAAGTCCTTCTCCCAGCAAAAGTCGTACCCCCACTTCTTCATGAGGTCTTTGCGCTTTCGGGCTATATGCGGAAAGATGAAGTTTGGTTTATCTTCGCCGGAACCCGTCTGCGAGGAAGTAGTTGGGCGTGGGAGTCAACTCCCCTCTAGCGTAGACTAAGTCCTTGCGGCCTCCCTTCCCTTGACGGACGAAAGTCGTCTTGGATGAATCTCGAAGGTGCTTACGTATTACGGGGATGACCGGTGGCATATGCAATTGGGATCATTATACAACTTTTCATTACATCATTCAAACCTGCTTGAGTACTCTAAATCATCTTTTATTTCTTCTTGACGAGGCGCCAATTACAACTTTCATCGGAAGATCCCTCCGTCAAGATTGACTACTAAGGGTACAATGTCATTCGAACAAAACCACCTTTATAGTCAAGCCCGGCTTCGGTATCGGCGTCCTCACGCTGTCCGTGCCATGGGCGATGATTGATGTCGGACTCATTACGTAAAGGGAGAGTCGGTGAAATAATTCTCGAGTCCTTTAGCGGTTGTTTGTCGCGACCACGTCTTAACCTCGTTATTGAGTGTCGACATATTTAGAAAGCGATGGAGATGGGGACTATAACATGGTTATGAATCCAAGGCGACCCAACAACAAATTATAGGAAGTCTACTGCGTCAATGGCGTAGCGGGTGACCGGACTTTAAGTCCCCATCGACACTTATCGGATTTTACCAAGTGGTAGAGACCCGGTGTTAAATCCATTATATCCACCCGATCGATCGAGCTGAGCGAGGAATCCCGGCTATACATCGAGGCGCAAAGGCATGATGCTCCTGGAACCGGATCAACTTGGATCCGGTTGACTATTTGGAACCAATGTACCACAGTAGTAGAAGCGGACTGTCATGCTTGGCGTCTTCGTGCGCATATCCTCCTTAGAAGCGTGATGCGGGGAACTTGGAGGCCACATTGCATTCGGGCTGATGACTCCGGCTCCTCGGACTTGATTTAATGTGGGTTAGGAAAACCTCTGAGTGCGCGGCGCTTCGTAGCGGCCGGGTTTCCTTGGACAACCTCAATGGCTTCATTATAAAGTTATTCTTGCGGGATGTTGGCCAATTGTGCCATCACATCGGCGGTAGGGAGAGCTTGTGTTCCCGGTCTATCCCTTCAATCGGGCGATTAGCCGGGTTGCCGGGGTTGCACCTCGGGTTTGCGGGTTGTTTACCCGCCGTTACGGTGGCGTCCTCCTTAGAAGTGGGAGCGTGGGGTATTACTACCCAAGCTCCGTTAACGTTTTAGCATTAAGGTTGGAGTCATCGGGGTATTTGTAAACTCCTCGCCCTCACGGTGACAAAGGCCTCTGTTCCTCAGACAGAACCGTAGGAATTTGCTCGTTCGTGCGTCGAGTAGAACGGCGAGGAGTAGCATTGCAAGATTTGCCCTTTCCCTTGGACTTCTTTTTAGGCGAAGGCGTCATGCTTGATAGTCTTTAAGTAAGTCGGGTGGACCCATAGGAGTTCACCATTTGAGGTGTCGTCACTAACCCTTTCTCTCGGCGCTTGTGGGGATCGTAATTCGCGTCTTCATTCCCGCTTTGACCCGCGGTTTCGGCGGAACCGGGTTGTAGGCCTTGTCCCAAAGCTTATGGGCGGCGTTTTGCCCACTTGCTTTCCTTATTTAGTTTTGGGTGATCACCCCACTTCAATCAAAGCTTGGATTTTGTCCTTGGTGGTAGCATGACTTGGTCGGGTGGTGTATGCGCCCTATGATAAGCCTTACTTGGGGTCCGTCGATCCTTTGAGCTTCCTCTGGTTGTGATCGGTGGCGGTTGGATCTTGTTGTTGTCTAGCAAGTACTTGAAGATCGAGCACCTCTTAGTCCACGAAGAATACGTCTTGGGAAACACGGGTGTGGGCGCCCTCGGTTTTGGGGCTGATTATTCTTTGCGATGGGGCCATTGCTTCTTCTTTAGCTGTTGTAATGCGGTGGAAAGTTTGATCGCATCAACATTCTTCATTGCGCCTTCCCTTGTTCGAGGGACAAAATTTGGTTAGTGGATTTGGCGCTGCGACCTCGCTCCCTTCTCGCTTTTGAGAAGCCTTCGGCCTCTTCTCCTCGGACTTTCAAGTCTTTCCGGGTTTTAGGCAGTGCGGTGCCCATGTCATACGATCGCGTCAGTGAGAGGTTATCGGCAGGTCTTGAGGATGAATTCCTCCGTGATTGGAGTCCGGCAGTTCATCGCCTTGTTCTTGAACCGTTTGACAAAATTATCCAGTTTCTCCATCCATACGCTTCGTCCCATAGCGTCTGAGTGAAAAACCTGCATTATTAGTCATCGAAAAGTTTGCGGGAACATAGATTCCATGTCTTCCCGGTGTTGATCTTTGCCGCTTTGAGGCGGCGGGCACCGTCGAGCCCTCGCGGGGTGCTAACGAATGACCGAACCATCAGGGCTCATTCTGGGAGATGACTCCCAAATGGCTCTTGAAGTAGATAAGATGTTGCGTGGGGACCCTCTCCCATCGAGCGGCGTGAAGTTTATTAAATTAAACTTGGCGATGAGGATTGACTCCCACTCTCTCGGGTAGGGCACGGAATCCCGTCTTCTTCACTTCTTGGTAGAGATGGCGAGTTGACCTTGCTCTCCGGATCCTTGATCTTGTCATTTTCACTTGCATTTTTGTCGGTGATTTTGAGGTGGGACCATGGTGTCATCATCGGCGTTACGCTCGCCGGTGTTAAGGTCTTGCTCTTCATCGTGTTGCTATCCGTCAAATTGGCGTTGTTGCGGCGCCCTCACCACAGCGATTATCGCCGCTTGCATCTGCCGGTCATGCATTTCTCTCATCTGGCATGGCCATGTCCATCGAGTTTGAAGTTGTCCTTGTTTTGCCAAGGCTTCTTCAAGTAGCTTGGCCACCTCGAACGCAGCGATCGCGGTGCTTCACAGTATAGCCTTCACTAGAGGCGGTGTTATCGGATGCCATTGCCGAGCCGTCATCCGATACTTCATCTTCGAAGGTACTCTTAGTTGCGGGTGCCTTGAAGGGATCCCTGGTTGCGAGTCATGATAGTTAGGCCGTCGATGATGTCGGCCCGCCAAAGTCACTCGCAGCGTTGGGAGGGCTGGAATGCCGTATTGGCGGCATTGCCTGTTGGTCATATTGATGGTGACCTCAGCGCTCATCCTTGCCTTGGCCGGTGCATGTCTTCTTGAGAGCGCCTTGACCCGAGGTCTTGGCGGTTCGTTGGTGCTTCGATCTTTGGAAGTGACACCCTTCACGGAGTTTTATGGCGGCATTTACACTCAGAAACCTGCCTTGATCAATTTAGTACAAATGCAAGAGGATGCGATTTACGGAGGGCTCTGTCTGAGACTTCTTCCTACCCCAGCCGCGATAGTACAACTCATCGGCATGAGTGCGGACAACCTACCGTGCGGACACAATCTCTCGGGTATAGCGTCATCATCGGATGGCCCGTCTCTATCGAGGTTGGGTTGGCGTCACAAAGTCTTTGAAAGTTACGGCGCCTTGCGCTTTTGGGTGCTTGGCGTCTCGGCGGGCTTTGGACCTCCGATCCAAACCGGTTGGTGGATTCTCCGGCGGCTTCGGTCGGTAGGTGAGAACTACCCGGCATTGCGAGTTGTCACGGATCTCTTCAACAAGCTGCGGAGTTGACCTTTCACCTTGATCCAGCTGAGCGGGACCTAGGCATTGAAACGAACCCTTATCGGAAGGGGTGTGGTGTTGGCGGAGTCTTTATTGGAAGCGCCGGAATCGAGGAAAAAACTCACAGTGCGGGAGGTGAGTTGACTTGCTACGGTGACTTCTTGGTCACCTTTGCTCCCTTTGGGCTGTTGGTAGCACGATCAACACCGCGTGCGCCGCGTTAGGACCACGGCATTTTGGATCCGCCCGAGGGTGGGCGATCTCGCTTAGCGGATCCATTCTTGATTCGGCGGTTTAGAGGAGTTACCACCTATCTTCGTCTGGGGCTCGTGCCCGTCGGGACTTCCGGATCCGGCTTGTATCGGACAGATCCATGGATTCTGCATGCTGCGTATTGCAATGCAAAGGCGTTGTGGCCTTGCCGGAGGCTCTCTTTGAGAGTGCACATGCCGGTGGACTTCTCCTCATGGCCGGGAGGAGATCGAATCGGCACCTTTGGATGGCGGGGAGTTATTGTCATTGTCGTTGGCGTCGGCGGGAAGCGTCGGCCGATCGGTGGCGCTTGTGAGCCCCTTGCGGCGGAGGCTTCTTAGCCTTGCGGAAAAAAAGAGTTGGATGAGGCGAGAGAGAGGCCTCAAATTTCTGGTCGAACTTCCATTCGACCTCTTCGATCAGGGATCGAATCCGTAGGCTGCTCAACGGCGATCTCTGAACCGGTGGCTGGCTCCCGCGAACCGCGACTTGTTCTCGGAAAAAGTCACTATCTTTTCATTGGTGAAATCATTCTACCTTGATGGGATTACAAATGAGTTTCAAATAAAAATCAGGCTTTTTATAATGAAAGAAATGATAAAAATTATAACTTTCCTCCTTGTGAACAAGAATTGATCTTTATCGGGATCACTTTGGCTGGATTCTGGCTGGCTGGGGTGGACGCCAGGTTCCTGGATGTTGATCAAGCGAGATCGCGGATCAGGATCTAGATCTAAATCCTCCCTGCGTGGAATTCTTAGATCGATCAGATCTGAGATCTAACGAATCTGAGGAGATTAATTAAGCCAAGGAACTAATCAGCGTAGTGAGCGAGATCGACCAAGCGAACTTCGTTATCTTCTTCGGATCAAGGCCAAGCAGTCCAAAGGATGGTTTGTTGTTGTAGATCACGGATGCGAAAACTTTGGATCTCGAATGTAAATCCCCAGCGCAAGTCTAGATCTTGATCTCCTCTCCCTTGGAAATTCTCTAATCCCTAGGCACACACAAAGAGTTCGGCTATCTCCTCTTTTTTATCTCTGCCGACCTCTGAAAATGAAACCCTAGCGTCACATTTATAGGTGCGGCCGGCGGATCTTGCGGCGGGCAAAAGCCCATTCGGCCTTGGTGTCTCGCCCGGGCGAGACACCTCAGGTGTCTGGCTCCAGCCGAACACCTACAGGTCTTCCGGGCGAACACCCTCTGAGTGTCTCGGTGGCGGGAACACCTTTAGATGTCTCGCTCAAAGCGAGACACCTATGGTCTGGCTCGGTGAGACACCTCTAGTGTCGGTTTTGACCGAAGCGTTCGCGTCTTCTCTCTGGCGGTTTTAGAGCTTAATTTGAGGCTTCAAAGTTGGGTTTTATCCTTCACTTTCGCACTTATAGGCGTATCGGTTCGCCAGATGGAATCAGCGATTCGAGAAAGGAGAGCTCTTTTCAAAATTTCGGTATTTGCCGGACCCATAAAGGGGCAGCTGCCCCATGACCCCAGCCACTAACCGGCGGGGACGCGAAACTTCTGCGTGAAGTCTTGAGGAGTTTGCGTTCGTTCACTTGTTGTTGTGCGTCAGCGGTTTGCCATTACTTCATCGGATGACTATGCGATTATTCTGCGTCATCACGAGCTATGCGGGACTTATAGGCAATTTCCGCCTACGGGGTGCAATCTGCTATTTGTGTTGTCATGGCTCCACGAACTCACTTGCGGGAATTACAAAGTGGTGTGGCTTATGCCGATACAGCCAATGAAGTGTGGGTTAATTTGGAAGAACGATTCACACAAGGTTTGGCTCCGAGGGTCTATGAGTTGAAGCGTGCGATTGCATTATTGCAACAGGAGAAGGCCCCTATCTCATCATACTATGGAAGATTGAAAGTAGTGTGGGGTGAACTGCAAGTTCTTCACCCTGTGCCTACTTGTACGTGCGGTTGTACCTGTGGAGTGGCAAAAACAATATAGTCAATGTGAGAGGAGGAGAAAGTTTATGACTTTCTCATGGGATTGGACAACACTTTTGCTACGACGCGGTCCCAAGTGCTCAGTGTTGACCCATTACCAAGCTTGGGCCGGGCCTATGCAATCACAACACAGGAAGAGAAGCAAAAGCTTGTCACTGCAGCGGCGCGTGCCTGTGATAGCAACAAATCTACTCATGAAAGGAATGGAGGCACAGGTCGGCGCGGCAACAATGGACAACAAGCGATTCAGACCGACCGACAGGCGGGTTCATTGCACTCACTACAACAAGTTGGGTCATAGCCGTGAAGAGTGCCCGAACTCAATGGGTATGCCTCTCACTGGAGAAACAACCCACTGGTTCAGCTGTTGGGAAGAACGCGTCGACTCTAAAATGGGAGGCAGGGCACTGGTTCCTCCACACTCATGAACCAGGCATTTGCAGAGCTGTCGATGGAGTTTCCTCAAATTCACCGATCCCTGGGCTCCGCGGGCAACACCAGCAGCTGATAGCACTCCTTGGTGGGATGAAACAACCACTGCTCCTTCTGCAAATATGGTGAATAATTTCTCAGGTAAGGAAAATAAGTCATGGGTTATTGACACTAGAGTGACTGATCATATCTCTTGCGAAGTTGATAAATTGTCTAATGTTATTCTTGATCCTAAGATACCACCAGTTCAAATACCCAATGGTTCCACTATTAATGTTCATGCCTTGGGTCAAGTAAGCTTGAGCAAGCGGCTGATTCTTGAAAATGTTCTCGGCGTGCCGGATTTTTACTTTAACTTGTTATCAGTTAGCAAGTTGACCCGTGATTTGAATTGTGCACTCATTTTTTGGTCGGATCTTTGTGTTATATAGGACTGACACTCGATGACGTCAATTGGAGTGGGTAGGATGCAGAATGGCTTGTATTACTTGGAACCTAGGGAGAGGGCAAAGCATTGGTAGCAAATCATTCGAAGAGCTCCGGCTTGTGGCATCGACGATGGGGGCACCTTCCGATTAACCGTCTTTCCTTTGTTCCAAATTTATCCTTTTCAGTGGATGGGAATAACATTTTGTGTGATGCTTGTTGTAAGAAAAACAAATGAGACTGCCTTTTCCTATTCATATGAATAAATCTCTGCATGTTTTTGATTTAATTTACTGCAATATATAGGGGACGTATAGGACCAAGTCCTTATCTGGTGCACACTATTTTTTGACCCTAGTTGATGACTATAGTAGAGTGACTTAGGTATTTCTCATGAAATTTAAGATCGAGGCAGTGTTATTATTTATTATATTTGGTTCGGTGGAGTGCGGACCAGTTCAACTCGAGTGAAAGTCTTGAGAGCGGATAATGGCCTTGAGTTTAACCACCATGATCACCGTGAGTCATTATAGCACATGGTATGGAGCGGCGATCAAGTTGCACCGATACTCCTCAACAAAATGGAGTAGTCGAGCACGAACATCGACACTTGTTAGAAGTTGCGCGAGCGATAAGATTTCATGCTTATCTTCCAATACAATTTTGGGGAGAATGTGTTCTCACGGCAACATACTTGATCAATCGAATGCCACTCACCGTGTTGGGAAACAAAGGCCTTATGAGGTTCTTTTTGACAAAGTGCCCGTTATGATCACTGCGATTTTGGGTGTCTTTGCTATGGCCATGCTCACAATAGGCCCGTGATAAGTTCGCGCAGCGTTCTCGACCGAGCATTTTGTTGGGTATCCTAATGGTAAAAAGTTACAAAATCTTTCATCTTGGCGGGGACAACCTATGTGTCCGTGATGTTGGATTCTTTGAGGATGTGTTTCCTTTTGCCGACCGAACAACATGCGATTCCATGAGCCAATCCGCAGCCACCAAGGCTCTTCATAATGCACCAGCGCCACATTTAAGCGGGCACTTTACGAGCACATATCACAAGACCGGCATGCCAATGGGGCACCTGCCGAGCCTGATGATACCACTCCTAGGCCTATTAGACCAGTCGGATGCTCTGAGGTATCAACAATTGGGGCCGGTGAAATAGAGAACACACAGGCGAAACGGTGAGCCTCGCTAGCGATAACGGACAAACCATCGACCTTCTCTTACACCACCGCGATGTTCCCAGCGACACCGCTAAATTTCTCAACATCTTCATGGATTCGATGTCACTTGCTCCCCTCCCTTACTCCAACAAGTTCACTTCCACATTCGTCTTCTCCTTCGGTGAATTCGACGGTACATCCTCTCTCTAAGACTCTTTCTTATTCATGGCTTTCCCCTGATCATGTTGCCTTTCTAGCGGCCATCTCTATTATAGATGAGCCAAAATCGTTCTTTCAGGCTATGAAACATCGTCAATGGAGAGATGCCATGGCCAAGGAAATTTCTACACTTGAGGCCAATAATACTTGGGTTTTGACCAACTTACCACTGGGGAAGCAGACAATTGACTCGAAATGGGTTTCTAAAGTCAAATATAATCCCGATGGCAGTGTCGAACGGTTCAAAGTGCGGTTGGTTGCTAAGGGTTATACGCAAGTTGAAGGCTTCGATTTTCATGAGACATTTGCTCTAGTTGCAAAATTAGTAACAGTTCGTTGTCTCTTGGCCATAGCTACGTTACGTAGTGGGAAATTCATCGGCTTGATGTGAACAATGCATTTCTCCTTGGTGATTTGGAGGAGGAGGTATATATGAAAATTCGCAGGATTTACCAAGAGGGGAGCATCGTGTTTGTAAGCCTCCTAAAGTCCTTATATGGTCTTCGAAGCCTCCATGGCTGGTATCACAAATTCTTGCTTCTTTGCTTGCTATTGGCTTCAGGCAATCTGATGCCGATCATTCACTATTTACCTTTTCTCATGGTAATTCCTTTTTGGCGGCTCTTATTTATGTTGACGATGTAATTGTTGTGGGTAATGACACCACCCGCATTTCCCGTCTCAAATGCTAGTTGGATCAACAGTTTCTCATCAAGGATCTCAGTAAATTGAAGTATTTTCTAGGGATAGAGGTTGCTCACTCTTCTGCTAGCATTGTCCTTTGCTAACACAAGTATGTCTTAGACATTTTGACTGAGGCGGGTTTACTAGGCAGTAAACCTTCTTCGTCACCCATGGATCAACAACACAAGCTCGGCCTTGATTTCGGTGATCCATGTCCTGATCCTGGACGATACCGATGCCTTGTGGGTCGTCTCTTATATCTTACCATTACCCATCCTAATATCAGTTACGCCGTACACGTCTTGAGTTAATTTATGTGTAACCCATGGCAATTGCACATTGAAGTTGCCTATCGAGTATTGCGATACCTCAAGTCTGCACCTAGGCAGGGTATCCTTCTGCCTTCCACAAGTTTATTATCTTTATGAGCTTACTGCGATGCTGATTGGGCCGGATGCCCTGTAACCCACCATTCAACCACTGGATACATTATTTTCCTTGGCTCTTCGCCCATTTCTTGGAGGTCTAAGAAACAATCCGTTGTTTTTTCGCTCTTTCGCTGAAGCTGATTATCGTTCCATGGACACCACCTCCGGTAAGATCATTTGGTTGTCTGACTTTTGCATGATCTTCGTGTTCCTTGTACATCCGGTACCTCTCTTTTGTGACAACCATTGTAGGCGTTAAAAATACTTACAAGATCCCGATACCAACTTCGTGGCGAAGTCGGCGAATAATAACCCATCGAATGATCTGGTCGAATGGTTGAGAGCGCGAACCAACGGCAAACCCATAGCGGCACAAACGCGGTTTAAACGGACTTGAGCGGACGATCAGTTGGAGACCGTTGAACGGAGCGAACCAAAATTAGTCGGAATCAGTCTGAGGAACCAAGCCGAGGCGGAAAGCGGCCAGGAAAGCTTGCGGAAAAACGGCGCCAAAGCGGCGAGGCGCCTCGGCCTTGGCGAGGTACCTCGACAAAGTGGCGAGGTGGCTCGACCACTGGCCGAGCCACGACCAACGGCGAGGCACCTCGACAGGGGCGGGGTAGCTCGACCCGCTTTGGTAGAGCCACCTCGACAGCGGCGGTGTTTCGACAAGGGCAGTGGCTTTCGACCACTGGTAGAGCCACCTCGGCTGACCTTGGTAGAGGTGGCAACCAAACCTGTACCCGATTCGTATAAATAGGGGGGTGTCTTTCTTCGAAGGTCGGTTGGTTGGATTTTGGGCGGTTTGGGGGACTTTGAGAGGAATTCTTGCGAGATCCACGGCGATCGGCCTGCGGTTAGAAACGCCGGCGGTACAAGTTCGGTCGGCGTCGATCTAGCGGAAGGTATGGCGGATGGTCGAACTCTGAGATACCCTCTAGATTAAGCTTCGTCTTAATCGGGGATAGCTTGGTGATTTCTCCTAGTAGATCTCACCCTCGTGATCCTCTCCTTCGTGAGTGTGATCCCCGGCTGATCCTCTCCTTTGAGTGTGATCCCCTTAAACCGTTTCCTTAGTGAAGCGAGCCTACTGCGTCTGTAGTTCGAACCGGGTCTCTACGGATCCGAATTAGCGGTGGTCCACCGGACACAAAAGTCCGTACGGGCAAAGAACCCATAGCGAGGACCTCGATATAAGAGATCCTCGTGTTTGTTCAAGGATAAAAGTTGTAATCTTTTGATTATGCGCCTTAAAATAAAAGGCATTTCTTTTGAATTTTGTTGTAGGCCAAGAAACGTAAGCAAGTTCAAATCAATGACAATCATCAGGCTTTTGCTTGAACAAGGCGACCGCTGTGGAGCCACCCGACCTCGAATCGGAGGTCGTCGTCTGCGCGGCCGGATTCCTATCGGTGGAGGAAGAGGTCGAGTTCCGAGTTCGACCGGAAAAGTTCGAGTACTGTCCTCACCCTCTTCGGATCAGTTCCCCGCGCTCCAAAAGGTCTCGGCGCAAGGAGAACCCGATGGGCCTCGATGGAAACTCCAGAGACGGCGAAGTCTTCCAGCTGCAGCGGTATGAAATCCCCTCGGTGCGAGGAAGCATGTAATGGCGCCCGCACTCTCCAAGCGAGCCGAAAGCGGCGACAATGGCGCAAACATGCAAAGCCATGCAATCCATGGATGGGGTCGCTACGAAGCGGATCTAAGATCGAACTTCGCGAGAGGCTTGACCTCAAGGAATCGACAGTCCATCAAGCCGTCAACCAGCGAGTGGGTCAGTGTCAAGCGAAACGCTCCGCAGCAGGGCGTATCCGGGCGTCGTGTACTCTTGCACAAACGGCGTTGGTACAACAAGCTCGTGAATTGAAGAGGAGGTGGTAAAGCGCCAACATACCACCGGGTTTGGAGGCCCAAGTCTAACGGTGCCCAACCCGGTGGCGCGGCCCCAAAACCTAAGGCGCCCACACTCCGGTTCTGTCCGCACTTAAGCCAAAGGATACAGAGCATTGAATCAGCGCCGAGGTCCAGGCGGCGGCCTCAAAGAATCAAAGCGTCATGCGAATGGGTGGCGAAGCCAACCGCTACCACCACAAGCAGGCTATCAGGATGCGTCGGGTCCCGGAGAATCACGGTCACTCCTCATACGAGGAGGCGCACCCGTTCGAAAGGACGGGAGATTCACGCAGCGGATTAAAGATGAAGTCAGAGTCCACGAAACTTCCGCTCACATAGCGGAAGTCAAGGCGAGTTACTTCGGTAGTTTTGGCCATTCTCGGAAGGAGGCGGCTCGTCGATGATGGCGGCGTTATGCAGAGAGATCCGCGCCCTGACGGTGCTCCGGTACACCTGCAAACGGTATGCCCCTCTTGGGCAAAGTGCGAGAAGATCTCGAAGGGATTCCCCTAAATTGGCCGATCATGCTTGTGCTCAAGCTCATCAAGGCGGTGCTTCGAATGCAATTGCCGTCAGAAACTCGAGAAAAGGGTATCGGTCTTCGGAGGCTTAGCAAACACGTCAAGACCTAGGTCAAGAGCGACTCCATGAAGGATGGCATCGAGAAGATGAATTGCGAGGTCACTAATAATATGACCCGACAAGAACGATCGTCACGGGCTATTCGGCGCATAGCGGCTAACTTCGTTTGCGGTCGGGACTATCCGGCGGTCGAATCGACAAACTTCGAAAGGATACGAGTGGAGGATGATCGTCGGATATCGGCTCCATAATCGCCTCGATCATCGTATCTAGTGAAGGGAGCCCCGAAAGCAGCTGCGATGAGAGTCAGGATCAAGTGGCTAAAATGCTAGGCGAAGCATTGGCTAAACAACGGAAAACTTCAAGTTAGAAATGGAGTTGGCCATGCGGCGATGAAATGCATGACCAAGAGTCAAGCCTTGTCAAAACATCGGGGTGAATCAGTCAGTATCAACGTCGATCAAGATAATGACGATTCGGACGAGGAGGAAATACAAGAGGATGATAACCCTCTGAACGGCACTTGTATGGACCGAACATAGATGTTGTTGCTCAAAAGCGAGAAGATCAAAGACACGGAGAGCAAAATTAACTCATTGATTTCGCTTTCGGGAGGTAAAAAGCCGCATCCCTTGCCCATATCCTAGAGTGGGAATCAATCCCATACGGTAAAGTTTAACTAATAAACTTCACACCGTTTGTGGGAAGAGGGTTCCCACGCGACTTGATTTATTTCAAATTCGCACCTCGGAGTTATTCGGCAGCGAACCCACGATGGTTCGGTCATTCGTTAGCACCGCCATTAGGTACGCCGATGGTACCCGTCTCAAGCGGGGAGCATTCCGGTGGGGCGACATGGAGTCTTCCTCCAATTTCTTTGATGGCGATACCGGTATCGTCGGATACTTTCGGCGAAGCGAAGCCGGAGAAAGCGTGGATATCTTTGTCAAATGATTCGGAACAAGGCAATGGCTGTCGGGATCAATAAGAGAATTCATCCTCAAACCTGCCAGCGACAACTTATCGATAGATGTGCTTGAAGTAATGGAGTCAGCACCATCGATAGCGTGGAAGGACGAAGGTTCGTGGAAACAAGGCTGAAAGATTCCTAAAGAGGAAAAAGGCGGAAAGGCGGTAAACCGGGCTCCGGCGTAATTTTGTTGGCAAAGGGAAAGAGCGAGGCCAAGGCGGTTCGCGAACCAAGCGTTCAACTCAACCCAGCGGCGGCAAGCGGCGGCGAAGCGCCGCCACGAGCACAATCAGCGTGGCAACGGGCGCCGAAATAAAAGCCTCAGGCGAGATTCCCAAAGTCCTATTCCTTTAGGAGACGGCGAGATTCCGTCTCTTCAAATATCTTGTCGAAAATAACAAAGATTAAGCTCTCTCAATTCAGAATCAAGAGGAAGCAATGAGACGAGCGACCAAAATCTGCAGCGTATCACGGGGCAATTCATCACCCTAAATCTGTTTTGACCTAGGACAAAATCCGGGCTTTAATTGATGTAGGGTCATCACTATGAAGCAGTCAAAGAAAGAAGGTCGAACAAATCACGGTGTCCATAAGCTTTGGGTCATACCATTGACATGGTTTGAGCCTAAACCCGATGGTCAAAGTCGCAATGAAGGCGGTGAATGATGACCCACATAAGCAGCGCCCGAAAGGACTTGTATCATATCTGACCCCAAATGGCGAAGTCATTGATCCACCGGACTGCTTGAGGATGAGCAATGGGTAGCCTCTTCTTCATCGAAGAAAAATCAAAGCGGAAGGAAAGGCATGCCATGCTGCCAGAATCTGGAGGAGATAGCCGAGCGGTGGTAACATTCGGTTATGCGAAGGCAGGAAGCCGCGCCACCGAGGAAGGACAGTATAAATACAAGTACGGGAAGTCTCAACCCTAATGCCAGGCGGTTGTCGAGAACTAGGGGTACCAACAACACCTCACTGTGGCGAAAAGGCGAAGACAAGCGACCGAAATTCAACTCGGCGGTCGATTGATTCGCCCGTTGGAAGAGATAAGCAGGAACCGAACTCTCCATCGGCTTTGATGTAATGGCACAATTGGCGCAAGGATCACTCATGCAGTTGTTGCGGTTATCAAAGAGGCGAGAAGCTCTTCAAAGCCCTCGCCGATTGAAGTCTTCCTCACCACGATTGGTAGGAGTCGGAAGAGTCGGACAATGCAACCTTGCGGCTAAACACTTGCCTGCATCACCTTTACAAAGGAGGATATGCAGACAAAATTCAAGCGATAGGCGCTATACTTCCGCCGGTATATTGGTTCTAGCGAAGTTAGCAGGATCCAAGTCGATCCGGGTTCGGTGGCATCATGCCCTGCGCCTCATGTATCATCTTGGAATCTGCCAGGATGGCGTCAGCGAAACTGATGATCACGGGTTTAACACCGGTGGTCTGGCTTGGTAAAATCGGATAAAGTGCCAAATGGGGGACTTAAAGTCGAAGTCACTGCTATGTGATTGGCGAGACTTCCTATAACTTATTGTTGGAGTGGACCTTGGATCCCGGATAGCGTTATAGTCCCATCTACTCTTCATCGTGTCTCAAGTATGTGACACGAACAATGAAGTCAAGGCGGTGGTGAGCGGACAAACAACCGTTTAAGGGGATGGAGAATTATTTCCGATTCTCTTCTCTGATAATGAGTCAGCGAATCATCGACCCAAAGCACGGACGCGGTGAAGAAGGCGTCACGGCGGGCTTGGTTATAGTGGTGGTTTTGTTTTGAGCGACATTGTACCTTGTAATCAATCTTGGCGATGAAGAATCGTCGGATGAACATTATATGGTGGCAAATGATGAATCAATAAATGGCGATTTAGAGTATCCTTTGTCTTTGAATGATGTGATGCGAGGTTTATACAGCGATCGAGTTGCACAACTTCGGTCATATTGCTTTACACAAAAGCGGTTCGAGACTCCTTTGGGACGGCACTTCGTCATCCCACGAATCAAGTAGTGAGAAAGACTTGGTTTCACGGGAAAGGGAATGCGGTTCCAGCGAATCATTTCTTTGAAGAAGATGAGGATGATAATGGGCCTATCCTCCACACATTGAGATATAGTCGGAGAACAGGGTATCATGAAGAAATGGGGTATAACTTGACACAGGGAAGGTCTATGTTTTGGTGAGGTCCTCGAGTCCCTCTAGCGACATATGTCCCAGAGGAAGCCGGATAATTACTATGCATTTAGAAGGGGATTGGGATCACGAATCCTCCTCGGAAGATGAATGCTCATGGCTGATTGATAATAATCCACCCAATGAGGGAGACGGACATTCGTCTGACTCTTCGGCCTGGGATTCTGACACCAGCCTCGGGGAAGCTTTCAAGGCTTTGATGTCAAATATGGCTACGGTCGATCCTGCTACTATTGAGAGTGATGAAGATATGCCAACATGGGAAGACCCATGGATCCATCAACTCGAGGCGGTTTGGGGATAGGTTGAACAAAGAACCCCCACTAAGGGCGAGGTAGTCGAGGTTAATATGGTGACGAAGAGCGTCCGGCTCATAAACATCATAATACTCTTCCCTCGGAAGAGAAGGAAGAGTTAATTGCCTTGATCGGGGGTATATCGATGTATTGCACGGATTCTACGAGGACATGCGGGACTCGACCCTAATGTGGACGCACATCGCCTCAACATCAAGATGGATGTCAAACGTCAAGCAAGCGGCAAAGGCGGTTTAGATCACAAATATTGCAAGCAATGCGTTGGCGAAGTGAAGAAACTCATAGAATCGGGATTCATCGAGGAAATTCAACATCGGGATTGGGTGGCGAATATAGTCCGGTCATGAAGAAGAATGGCTCGATTAGGATGCGTATTGGATTCTGAGAGATCTAAGCGGCTGCTTGCCCAAAGATGACTTCCCTCTTCCAATCAGCGATGTCATAGTGACAATCGTGTGGATTTGAAAGAATGTCATTCATGGATGGTTTCGGGTTACAATCGGATCAAGATGCACCCGATGGCCTAAGCACCGGTTGAAGCGCCCATTGGTATATATTGCTACGGTCATGCGTTCGGCCTCAAAAATCTTGTGCCACATATCGTGGCGATGGCGGAAATTTTCGGGATCATCTCGGAAAAGCGGTCGAATGCTATGTCGGCGACTTAGTGGTAAAAGCGTGACAAGGAGATCACATTAAAGATCTTAGAGCGGTGTTGAGCTCATCGCGAACTCATCGATTAAAGATGAATCTGCCAAATCCTTCCTTGGGATGTCTATGGCAAGTTCCCGGCTTTGTCGTTACTAATAAGGAATCCATGTCGATCGACAAAGTAAAGGCGATTCAAGAGTTGCAACCTCAGAAACACGAGAGAACTTCGAGGGGTTACAAAGGCGATTGGCGTACATCCGGCGGTTCATATCGAACCTATCAGGGAAGTGCCAACCGTTCTCTAAATTGAATAAGAAGAGTGTTATTTATTTGGGGCGGCGCGAAAGGCATTGAAGAGATCAAATCGTATCTGCTAAACCTCCTGTTCTTGTTGCAGAATTGGAAAACCGTTCTTGATTTACATCAAGGCAGCGGATCACTCGTTAAAGCCTTGCTTTCGCGCGAGGGCGGCAGCGGCGATCCGAGCAGGCGATGTATTACGAGCGAACATTAGTGGGCTGAGTCTCGATACCAATGGTTGGCGGTGCCTTGCATTAGTGTTAGCGATTGAAAATGCGACACTATTTAGTGGACGAGGCGATTTATGTTATCTCGCGTAAATCCGGTCGAATATTTATGACCGGCCGGCCTCAATGAGTTGGCGTTTGGCGAAATGGGCCTTGCTCTTGTCCCAATATGACTTGCATTTCAAACAACGAAGTCGGTCAAAGGACAAGCGATTTGCGATCTCTTGGTACCCGGCGGAATAGCGGACGGTTGAGCTATATGATGATCTTCGGATGAAGTCGAAGTCAACACTACATGCACCAACAAATATGGCGTATGCTTTGTGAGCTTCTCGAGCTAGCGTGGCAAGTGCCCCGGATGTTCTAAGATTTCGCGGTCGGGGTTGTCTTAGTTTCAAGTCATGTCATGCCCGTGCTTATTCACTCACGAACCTTGCTCCATAATGTAGCGAATATGCAGCGCTACTTATCGGACAGTTTAAGCCAAAGAGGGGTAGAGTATCTCGAGGCGTCTGGCGATTCGCAATTGATAGTTAAGCAGATCGTGGAGACTACTGGTTAATCGAGATCTGGTCCCCTATCATCGGATAGCTATTGAAATGGCGGACTCATTGAAGAATTCTTCATCGAATATATCCAGCCTCCAAAAGCATGCGGATGCATTGGTGGCGTTAGGCGTGTCGTTAGCACAACCTTGAGACCGAGCAACTAGTTCGGTCGGGACTCACCAACTCTTCGTGCCATTATCGATGAGGCACAGAAGATAAAGGGTAGCAAAAGTACATGCAACCCAAACCAAGTTGGAGCCGAGATTGGCTTTCCTATCATCGATTCGTCTTACATGGTATTTTGCGAAGGCGTGAAGCGAAGAAGTCAATCGGTGAAGAGCTCAAGATTCTTTATATGACTGAAACCGGATGCTATATGAGGAGAGTGCGATGGTCTTTTCTCGTGCCTCTCAAACAAAGAAGGGTCCGCCGAGACACCACGAAGTCAATGTGGTCGCACTGGCTGCCCCAAGCTCGATGAAAAGGGGAGAATGGGCTACTTTGGCCAACAATGATTAATGGCCTTGATCGATGCGCTTCGGAAATGCCGCAGTGTCAAATTCCGCGAATTATATGCATCGGCCTCTGGCGATTTGCATCCTTATCGGCCATTGAGAGACATGGGGAATGGGCGTTGTAGGTCCCATTTTTCCTCCGTCGGTCAAAGCGTCGGTTTATTCTAGCGATCATAGATTACTTCTCCGTGGTGAAAGCAATCCGCTAAAAGGAAGTAAAAGCGATGTAGTCATCAAGTTTATCAAACACCATGTCATTTATCGGCATGGTGTCCGGCGATTATGCATGACCGGTCCCCAATTTATCGGCAATTCCTTCATCGGGTTTTGCGAAAAGTTCAAGATACAAGATGTCTCATCAGCGGCTTATAATCCGGACAAATGGATTAGTGAGGCATTCAACAAGACAATCATTAAAATTACGGCGAAGCTTGTGAAGAATAACAAAGAGGCGGGGCCGATAAGCTTCGGAGAAGCACTCACGGGCATATCGCTGCTTGATGCCTAGCCTAGGGCGACCCGTACTCCACAGTTTCTGGTGTGGCGGTTCTCTCGTTGGAAATCGAGTTCCGTCACCGCGCCGCCCTTTCAACAAAGATGGCGGCCAGAGAACAACATCAAAAGCGTCTCGAAGAGCTTGAGATGTTAGATGAGAAGCGCAGGCTCAACAATGCATTGAGTTCTACCAAGCTAGGATGTCGAGGGCTTTCAACAAGAAAGTTCGACGAGAACCTTTAGAAGAAGGAGATTTGGTCTCATTTGCTTTCGGCGATAGATAATCCTCACTTCAAAAAGGTAAATTCGAACCTAAATGGGAGGGACCGTTTGTAATAGAGGCGGTCTACTCTCTTGAGGCGTATCGCCTAATTACCCAAAGTGGCGGAAGCCCGTGTCTTAGATAAATGGGAAGTTCAAGAAATACCCTTAGTACCTTCGGGATAACCCGTTCGGCAGGGAAGTTCCTCGTGGGATATTTCACCCACTTTTCATGAGGATAACCTAGATTTGTCCTCCATCATAATTTCCCCGATCAAATTCCTTGGCGGTGGGTCTACAAATTCTACGGTACATTACCAAAGTCCCTCTTGATTCCATCTATGAACAAGAGGCCCTCAAAATTCCTTTCCTTGGGAGATAGAATATAAAATTCTTCCTCTCCAGTAAAGATTCCTTTAGTGTCAAGCGGAAGGGTTCCATCTTTCATCTTAGGTAGCCGTGAAGGTATCTTGTAGGGATTTTCGAACCGAGGTTGTCCTTTGAAGGTCACGAGTCTCTTCGGTTCTCGGTGGAGATCCCACTCTTAGTTCCATCCTTCATCTTAGGTAGCATGTGAAGGTATCTTGTAGGGATTTTCAAACGGGTTGTCGCTTTGAAGGTCACTGAGTCTCTTCGGTTCTCGGTGGAGATCCCACTCTTAGTTCCATTCTTCATCTTAGGTAGCGCGGTGAAGGTATCTTGTAGGGATTTTCGGACCGGGTTGTCGCTGAAGGTCACAGAGTCTCTTCGGTTCTCGGTGGAGATCCCACTTTTAGTTCCATCCTTCATCTTAGGTAAGCGCCCGAAGGTATCTTGTAGGGATTTTCAGACCGGGTTGTCGCTGAAGGTCACCTAAGTCTCTTCGGTTCAGGTGGAGATCCCACTCTTAGTTCCATCCTTCATCTTAGGTAGCGCCGGTGAAGGTATCGTAGGGATTTTCAACCGGGTTGTCGCTGAAGGTCACGAGTCTCTTCGGTTCTCGGTGGAGATCCCACTTAGTTCCATCCTTCATCTTAGGTAGCGCCGGTGAAGGTATCTTGGCCGGGATTTTCGGACGGGTTGTCGCTGAAGGTCACACGTCTCTTCGGTTCGGGTGGAGATCCCTTTTAGTTCCATCCTTCATCTTAGGTGGCCGTGAAGGTATCTTGTGGATTTTCAGACGGGTTGTCGCTTTGAAGGTCACTGAGTCTCTTCGGTTCGGTGGAGATCACTCTTAGTTCCATCCTTCATCTTAGGTAGCTTGTTGAAGGTATCTTGTAGGGATTTTGGGACCAGGTTGTCGCTGAAGGTCACGAGTCTCTTCGGTTCTCGGTGGAGATCCTCTTAGGTAGCCCGGTGAAGGTATCTTGTAGGGATTTTGAGACCGGGTTGTCGCTGAAGGTCACAGTCTTTTCGATTCCTGGCGGGCCCACGCTATTGGTTTCATGAGAAATAGAACATAAAGTTCCTCCCCTCTCACCAATTTACTCGGTTCGGTCATTCTCGGTCAAAGACACCAAGGCTCGTCTTGGGGTATTTTATCTCGAAACTAAGAAGGGATAAAGCCAGCGCCTCACCGCGTTCGTTGGGTTTAATCTTTCTCGATTGAACACCAGGTTAGTCTTGAAATTATTTTATCGAAGCCTAAGAAGGGATAAAGCCAGCGCCTCTCGCAGCGTTGCGGTTTGTCTTTCTCCGATTGAAGAAGACACCGAGTACGATTAAGGGTATTATAAAGCCTAAGAAGGGATAAAATAGCGCCTCCTGCAGCGTTGCGGGTTAACCTTCGAGTGAAAAAGGCGAAGTCACGTATTCAACATCGTAGCATTAAGTCTAGAGAGTTCCATTCTTTGCTTTGCGTTGTGAGCGGTTAGATAATCTACATGCTAGCCCAACTCAAGCGGTAGTTGGTAAAGGCTCATCAAACGTTGAGGGCTTGGCGATAACCCTAAAGCCAGCCCTCGCAGCGTTCGCGGTTTAGTCTTTCTCGATTGAAGAAGACACGAGCTTGATTAGGGTATTTTATCGAAGCCTAGAAGGGATAAAGCCAGCGCCTATAGCGTTGCGGTTTAGTCTTTCTCAGATTGAAGAAGACACGAGTTTGATGCAGGGTATTTCATCCGGCCTAGAAGGGATTCTGCCGAAACATCGTTCTTGGTGGTCTCACCCATAAAGAGTATGAAGCCTACGTATTCAACATCATAGCATTAAGTCTAAAGAGTTTCATTCTTTTAGCACAGCGTCCGTCTTGGAGCGGATCTAGATAATCCCGCAGCTAGCCAACTCAAGCGGTAGTTGGTAAAGGCTAATCAAACCCGTTGATGGTGAGGTTTGCCAAAAATCCTATAGGTATTATGGTTAATTATTTACGAAGTAAAAGAATCATAATAAACAATGAAGGAATGGATCTTATTCATTTGAAGCAAACATAGAGGAGCTACAATTTAAGCATCAAGTTATGATAAAATTTGTTATTATAGACACGGTGGAGTTCTCGACAACTCACCCCAGAAAACGCCTCATCGGCCTTCATTGGCGCAATCTAGTAATGTAAAGGCGAGGTCGGCTTTGGCTGCCTCTGTTTTGTTGAACCCGAGCTTTGGCTTCCTTCTCAAGTTCCTCTTGAGTTAGCGGCAATAGCGGCCGCATGTTCCCCGCGCCGCCTCGAGGACTTGCCTTTCGCGTTCGATGGCATACGGACTGGTACACTCCAGCGTGAAATTCTTCAAGTCTTCTCCCCTTGAGCGGTCTTGATTCACTGCGATTGACATGGGGTGGTAGATCTATCGGACGCAAGTATTTGCCATTCATATGAGTTGAAAAATGATCTCTTGCTCACGATATTTTCCTCTCGCGAAATCGCATTCACGAGAAGCCGATCAGAGCCTGCGTAGATGAGTCGTCCACCTCATTGCATGAATCAAAAAGGCTAAACTCTCCACACGGTATGCAAGGAGTTAGCCCGACTAGTGAGCTTTGCTCATAGCGATGCTAGGTGAGGGCCACCAACACGGCGAATTTCCTCTAAACTACTCAATATAAATGGATGAGAAGACCATAAAGGTAAGCCCATCTAACCTCGATAATAGAGATCGCTGTTTCAAACCATTCTCCAATTTGAAGGAGACCTATCCAGTTTGGAATCGGGAGCGGCAGATTTTTGGCCGGGACAAGGCGATAGGTTGAATCCGTGGAAGTGGTCCGTCAAGGTTAACACGAGGCCTCCACCGCCCTATACTCGAAGGGTTGGGAAACCACAGGTTTAAATGAGTATGTGAAAGCGTGGATCGGGCGATAAGCGATCCCTCGGACTCATCATCGAAATTATGATAGTAGGCTCGGGCTTCCTTGGTGTCCTCACGGTGTTAAGCCTGCGTAGCGGTTCGCTTCCTCGGTGGAAAGAGGTGTTCTCCCGGATGACCTTAAGAATCGAGGCGGACATTTGGAGCCTTCAAAATAGGCGAGGAATCGTCGGGCGTCCGTCTACCACAAGAGAACAAAAATTAGCGAGATCATTTAGGAGGAATATCTTAAAAAATAAAATGGCATAAGGCGTAGAACTCTTCGAAACCTATGAGATTGAGTCCGCGACCTTATAGCAGGTATGGCGATTTCACGTGCTCGAATAGGAGGAAACGATAAATCTGATCAGCGTAAACAAAGCGGCAATATATCCGTTCCACGGGATAAAGTGCGGTATGAAATAAGCTCCGTTAAAGATATCAAGGCGGGTGATCGTGAAGCCTCAATCCTCACGAAGAATTTGGCTCTTCCCAATCGCCTCACAAAAGGAGAAACGAAGCGGGGTCATAGGGTAACACAATCTGGCGTCGGTCCCACAAAGGGATTTCGGCTCTTCCCAATCGCCTCCGAAGGAAAGGCCGAGATGCTTATATATGTATGAGAATATGATCTTATTTGGCGCACCAGAAAAGAAGGCGTGCATTCACGTGCCGTCGCGAGTTGATCGACCCAGAACATGAGATCTTAGCGCGACATAGCGCAAAAGACAAATAGAGTCAAATATGCGGTTGAAAATGAAAAATAAATAAAAGAGCCCGTTTGGTGGTCGTGGCTCGGCAGCCCGCGAGGAGCGATGCAGCTCAGCAGAATAGCGGGTGCATGGCGAGGAGCTGTCTTTCGAGGCAGCCCTTGGCCTTCGGCGAGAGGCCGTAGCTGGTCGGGGCAGCCAGCCTTCGGCGAACCAGCCTTGAGCCTTCAGTCGGCCGACCCGACTGGCCTTCGGCCGAACCCGGCGCTTCGGTCGAGGCAACGGCCGGCCCGTCCGCCGCCGCCAGCGCCTCGCCGCTCATGGCCCGTCCTTCTCCCCTCGTGGTTTTCATCACTGCATACACAAGAAAAAGAAGAAAAAGATGAAAAAGACCTTGTAAAATTCTGTGTGCATACCTTGTTGATCGAGGAAGATCTGGCGAGTGAGATGAAAACAAGAGAGCATAGGGGGCCCTAGGTGTGAGGAAGAATAGGAGGTATGGGTATTTATAACAACTCTAATGGGCCCAAATCAATCCTAGTTAGGACTCTAATCAGCCCTAATTAGGAGTCTAGTGGAACCTTATCCGGATGTCAAAATAGTGCCAAATTAGTCCGTTGATGGGCTCATATTCCCTCCGATATATTGGGAAAGATTAGAAGCATTATTGTAGGATAACACCTCATGTTGCATCGGCGCCGATCAGCAGCTAATCCTACTCAACTAGGATTACAGTATAAACTATTTCCTAATTTGTGAAGTTCGGAAGAATATTTCCACAAAAATATTCTTAGAGATAACTTCGATCATGCGGATTGCATCGGCGCCGATCAGCGCGTGCCTAATCCTACTCAACTAGGATTCGGTATAAACTATTTCCTAATTTGTCGAGTTCGGAAGAATATTTCCACAAAAATATTCTTAGGGATAACTTCGATCATCGCGGATGCATCGGCGCCGATCAGCGTCGCTAATCCTACTCAACTAGGATTACAGTATAAACTATTTCCTAATTTGTCGAAGTTCGGAAGAATATTTCACAAAAATATTCTTAGGGATAACTTCGATCATCTTGGATGCATCGGCCGATCAGCGTCGCCTAATCCTACTCAACGGGATTACGGTATAAGCTGTTTCCTAATTTGTGAGAAGTTCGGGAAGAATATTCTCACAAATATTCTTAGGGATAACTTCGATCGTCGCGGATGCATCGGCGCCGATCAGCGTGCCCAATCCTACTCAACGAGGATTACAGTATAAGCTGTTTCCTAATTTGTTAGAAGTTCGGAAGAATATTCTCACAAGAAATATTCTTAGGGATAACTTCGATCGATGCGGATGCATCGGCCGATCAGCAGCGTCGTAATCCTACTCAACTAGGATTAGGTATAAACTATTTCCTAATTTGTAGAAGTTCCGGAAGAATATTTCCACAAAAATAATCTTAGGGATAACTTCGATCATCGCGGATTACATCGGCGATCAATTAAGCCTAATCCTACTCAACCGAGGATTACAGTATAAGCTGTTTCCTAATTTGTCGAGAAGTTCAGGAAGAATATTCTCAGAAATATTCTTAGGGATAACTTCGATCGATGGGATTACATCGGCGCCGATCAGCGTCGTAATCCTACTCCACTAGGATTACGGTATAAACTATTTCCTAATTTGTTGAGAAGTTCCGGAAGAATATTACAAAAATATTCTTATGGATAACTTCGATCATCGCGGATGCATCGGCGCCGATCAGCGTCGCCTAATCCTACTCAACGGGATTACGGTATAAGCTGTTTCCTAATTTGTAGAAGTTCGGGAAGAATATTCTCACAAGAAATATTCTTAGGATAACTTCGATCGTCTTGGTCATCGGCCGATCAGCGTCGTGATCCTACTCAACTAGGATTACAGTGCTTGTTTCCTAATTTGTTAAGTTCGGGAAGAATATTCTCACAGAAATATTCTTAGGATAACTTCGATCGTCTTGGATGCATCGGCCGATCAGCGTCATGATCCTACTCAACGAGGATTCGGTATAAACTGTTTCCTAATTTGTAGAAGTTCAGAAGAATATTCTCACAGAAATATTCTTAGGGATAACTTCGATCGTCTTGGATTGCATCGGCCGATCAGCGATGCGCTAATCCTACTCCAACTAGGATTACGGTATAAGCTGTTTCCTAATTTGTTAGAAGTTCCGGAAGAATATTTCCACAAAAATATTCTTAGGGATAACTTCGATCATGGATCATCGGCCGTAGATCAGCAGCGTCGCTAATCCTACTCAACTAGGATTACAGTATAAGCTGTTTCCTAATTTGTCGAGTTCGGAAGAATATTCTCACAAGTATTCTTAGGGATAACTTCGATCGATGGGATGCATCGGCGGCCGATCAGCGTCGTAATCCTACTCCAACTAGGATTACGGTATAAACTATTTCCTAATTTGTTGAGAAGTTCGGAAGAATATTTCAAAAAATATTCTTAGGGATAACTTCGATCATCGCGGATTACATCGGCCGATCAGCGTCGCTAATCCTACTCAACCGAGGATTACGGTATAAAGCTGTTTCCTAATTTGTTAGAAGTTCGGAAGAATATTCTCACAAGAAATATTCTTAGGGATAACTTCGATCGTGCGGATACATCGGCCGATCAGCGATAAGCCCAATCTACTCAACTAGGATTACAGTGCTGTTTCCTAATTTGTAGAAGTTCGGGAAGAATATTCTCACAAGAAATATTCTTAGGGATAACTTCGATCGTCTTGATTACATCGGCGCGATCAGCAGCGTCATGATCCTCAACGGATTACGGTATAAAGCTGTTTCCTAATTTGTCGAGAAGTTCAGAAGAATATTCTCACAGAAATATTCTTAGGGATAACTTCGATCGTCTTGGATACATCGGCGCCGATCAGCGTCGCCAATCCTACTCAACTAGGATTCATGTTTCAATTTGTTAGAAGTTCGGAAGGATATTCTCACAAGAAATATTCTTAGGGATAACTTCGATCGTGCGGATTGCCGGCAAAATCAGCGGCATGCCTAATCCTACTCAACTAGGATTGGTATAAGCTGTTTCTAATTTGTGAGAAGTTCACGGAAGGATATTCTCACAAGAAATATTCTTAGGGATAACTTCGATGTGCGGATTGCACCGGCCTAAAATGCAGATAAGCTAATCCTACTCAACTAGGATTCAGTATAAGCTGTTTCCTAATTTGTCGAGAAGTTCGGAAGGATATTCTCACAAGAAATATTCTTAGGGATAACTTCGATCGATGCGGTTGCAGGCAAATCAGCAGCGTGCTAATCCTACTCAACTAGGATTCAGTATAAGCTGTTTCCTAATTTGTCGAGAAGTTCGGAAGGATATTCTCACAAGAAATATTCTTAGGGATAACTTCGATCGTCACGGAGTTACGGCGCCAATCAGCGTCGCTAATCCTACTCAACTAGGATTACGGTATAAAGCTGTTTCCTAATTTGTAGAAGTTCAGGAAGGATATTCTCACAGAAATATTCTTAGGGATAACTTCGTCGATGCCGAGTTACACCGGCCAAATCAATGCGTCGCTAATCCTACTCAACTAGGATTCTGGTATAAGCTGTTTCCAAGTTTTCAGAAGTTCACGAGAATAAAACCATATTCTTAAGGATAACTTCGATAACCCTTAATTTCCTCCACCATAATATCAAGAGAGGAACAACGTGAGGCATGAAAGTCGTGTTGACGGGCGAATTGCGGTCGAGAAGAAACTTCTCCCGCTGGGGATAATCATATCCCACCGCGGTCAAAGCATCACACTCACCGTGAAGGCTAGAGCGATGGTTGAAAGCTAAATGGTCTCTTGCTTGACAAGGAATCAGGGAGGATATCTCCATGAAAATTAGTCCTCGTGGTTAAACCAACAACACGTGATGATGGAAGAAATAGCCGTGAGGGTTATGAAACTCCATGTGTTGACACAACCAGCGTATGCGTAACAAAGGAGTTAGCCGACATCGGGATAAGTCAAAAGTCGATGGTTAGTCAAACAACAAACCAGCGAACCACGAGTTACAAACAAAACTCACCCACCAACGAATCAAGATTTTAACAAGCGGTCGGACAATAAATGCGACAGTGATCTTATCGAAATCCTACAAAGAAGCTGGATGATGCGAGAAAATCGAAGACTTGAAGCTATCTTTGGGACCCTCTAGGCGAAAGTAGGAACCATCATGTCCAAAGCATCGGACTCATCAGAATCGAGGCGAGAGGCGGCTTTGGAGGGATTATCTGTAGGCATTAAAAATACTTACAAGATCCCGATACAACTTCGTGGCGAAATTCGGCGAATGACAACCATCGAATAATCTGGTCCGAATGGTTGAAGGCGAACCGACGAGCAAACCAGCGGCACAACCCGGTCCGGACTTGAGCGGACGTCGGTTCGGGACCGTTGAGCGAGCGAACCAAAATTAGTCGAAATCAAGTCAGGCGGAACCAAGCCGAAGGCGAGCGACTTGGCGACGATGCAAAAGCGGCGAGGCGTAGCGCCTCGGCCGACTTAGCGAGTACCTCCGACAAGTGGCGGTGGCTCGACTTTAGCCGAAACCACCTCGACCAACTTGGCGAGCACCTCGACAAGGGCGGTGCTTCGACACCACTTTGGTAGAGCCACCTCGACAACTTGGCGAGGTATTCAACAACGGCAGAGTGGTGAGTGGTGACCACCAACACCCAGGTCATTATAAATGGGGGTGTCTTTCGAGGAGGGGGTTGGATTTTTGAGGTAGCTGATTTAGGGGGACTTCGAGGAATTCTTGCGAGATCCCGGCGATCGGCCTGCGGTTCGAGCGCCGTGACACAAGTTCGATCGACGTCGATCTGGCGGAGTAGCTGAATTGGTCGAACTCTGAGATACCCTCTAGATTAAGCTTCGTCTTAATCTAGGGGATAGCTGTGATTTCTCCTAGTAGATCTCACCGCTCGTGATCCTCTCCTCCGTGAGTGTGATCCGGCGATCCTCTCCTTGGAGTGTAGTGATCCTTAGGCCGTTTTCTTGGTGAAGCGAGCCCCTGCGTCTGTAGTTCGAACAGGGTCTCTACGGATCGGAATGCTTGGATGGTCCGGGACACAAAGTCCGACGAACAAAGAACCCGCATAGCGAGGATCGATATATGAGATCCTCGTGTTTGTTCAAAAGATAAAAGTTGTAATCTTTTTTGATTATGCGTCTTAAAATAAAGGCATTTCTTTTGAATTTTGTTGTAGGCCAAAGAAGGCTGTAAGAAAGTTCAAATCAATGACAATCATCCGACTTTTACCGCTGAACAAGGCGACCAGATGGGAGAATATTTGGAGAGTGAGTAGGGTAACATCTCCAAAATCTTTCCCAATATTTAGGAAAGGATGGATAAATGCAGGCTGTTTGGATTCCTTTTAGATATCTAATTGGGCTCCAATTAGAATTCCTATCCATCGCCAAATAGGACTCCTTATTCAAAGAAATTGGGTCCATATGGGATTGTTATAAATACCCATATACCCTCCTTCCTCTTGACCTAAGGTGGCCCCTTCTCTATGCACTTTTTCTTCGTTTTCTTCATACTCGTGTCGTCTCATCTTCTCACGAACAACGAGGTATGATGAGGGTTTACATCTCCTCTTCTTCTCTTTTCTTTTCTCTTCTCTTCTTTTTTGTTGCATGCATGCATGGGAGGAGAAAACGTCGTGGCCATGAATAGGTGGCGGCTGACGCGGCTGGCGGGCCCGGGCGGTGGCGGCCGGCGAAAGCGGCAGGCTGGCGGTGGCGGCTTGGCGGCGGTAACCGCCAGCGCCGGTGGCTCCGGTGCGGCAGAACTGGCTCTGAGCACGGCACACCACCAAACACCCTCGGACGGTCGGTTGTCCGTTGTTCTTGTTGACATGCGGTTGATGCTCCAGTCATGATTGATAGACCATGACCGACCAGCGGGACTTTTGATGCTATATTCTTAGATTTTCAGGCTGCGTATTTGACCTTTCATCGTGTTTTCGGCTTCGATGTCGTCGGGGAAGATGGCGTGCTCCAGAGTCGGCCGTCTATTAGATCTCGCGATGGCGTACCACCATCATTTCGGTGAGATTTTTATGTTAAATTGCTCATTCACAACTTGCATGCGGAGGAGCTGGATGCGGAAGAGGGTGAGGACAAGTACTCCTCGAACTTCTCTTGGTCGAACTTCGAACTTCGACCTCTTCCTCAGGGATAGGAATCAGCGACTAGCGTGACGACCTCCGATCTGGCGGTGGCTCCCAGCGTGGTTAGCCGACTTGTTCGCGGTAAAAGTCGGGATGATTGTCATTGATTTGAACTTGCTACGCTTCTTTGGCTACACAAAATTCAAAGAAATGCCTTTTATTTTAAAGTACAATCAAAAAGATTACAACTTTATCCTTTTGAACAAACCACGAGGATCTACGTTATATCGAGGTCCTAAGCTTGCGTGGAGTTCTTTGCACGTGCGGGGACTTTTGTGTCAGTGGACCCGCGCAATTCGATCGGTAGGGCAGGGTTGCGGAACTCTGAGGCGTCTCGGGGCTCGTTTCCGCGAAGGAAGCGCGCTGGGGATCACACTCACGAAGGAGAGGATAGCGCCGGGGATCACACTCACGAAGGATCGCGGGCGGGTGAGATCTACTAGGAGAAATCCGCAGCTATCCACGAGATTAAAGGAAGCTTAATCTAGAGGGTATCTGTAGTTGACCGAATTGATTACCTTCCGCGTAGATCGGGCGTCGGTGAACTTGTGCTTTCGCCGGTGCTGGAACCGTCGTCGGCCTTTCGTGGATCTAAGAATTCCTCGAAAGTCCCAGAAATCGGCTCGAAAATCCAACCTAATCAGACCTCTCAAAAATCCCGAAGTCCCCAAAATCCCCCTTCATCCAACAAGACCCTATTTATACAATAGAGTCGTCGGCGGCTTCGGCCACTTGGTAGAACCACCTCGACCAAGTTGGCGAGGAGTCGGCCGTTCATGGTTTTTCGCCGTTTAGTTTTCTCGGTCTCGGGTTTAGGCCACTATTCGACTCTTGGCCTTCTCGGACTTAGGTTCCATCGTATTTGGTTCGGGACTAACTCTTGGTTTGTTCGGTTCAGCGATCTGAGATCCGATCGTGCATTCAAGTCGGTTTAGCCGTGCTTGTGGCGATATGGAGTTTCGCGTCGGGCTCCGCGTCTTAACGATTCGGCGTCCGTACCATTCGATGGGTTGTCATTCACCGACTCCCGTCCGCGAGTTGATTTGGGGATCTTGTAAGTATTTTTCAGCGCGAGATACCCCTCCAAAGTGTTTGGTCTCGTTCTTCTGGCGAGCACGGAATACTTTGAATCTGATAATTCGACCTTGATCGGCGAGGGTCCCAAAGTTAGCTTCAAGTCTTGATTCTTCGGACCATCGGTTCTTTGTAGGATTTACGATAAGATCGCAGTCTTTGCCTTTATTGTCGACGGCTTGTTAAAATCTTGATTAAATGGGTGAGTTTTGTTTGTAACTTCGTATCGGTTGGTTGTTGTTTGACTAACCATCGGATCTTTGGACTTCTCATTATGTCGGCGAACTCCTTGTTGGCGACCGTTAGGCTGTCGAATATATGGAATTTCATAACCTTCGATCGGCTAATTCCTCCATCATCCATGTTGTTGGTTTAACCCACCGGCGATCTTTCATGGAGATATCCTCAGAGATTCCTTGTCGAAGCGAGAAACCTTTAGCTTTCAACCATCGTCTTAGTCTTCGATCGGCGAGTCGCGGCGCTTTGGCCGTTCTTTGGGATATGATTACCCATAGTGGGAGAAGTTTCTTGGGGCCGGACCGTTGTCGGTGTCAATCATGACTTTCCGCCTCGTTAGATTATTCCTCTCTTGGATATTATGGTGGGAGGACATTAAGGGTTACGAGTTATCCTTAAGAATATGGGTTTATTCTCGGGAACTCCTCGTTGAAAATTTGGAAGCAGTTTATACTGCGTATTCTGATTGGGTAGGTTGGCGGACAGCGTTGATGCGGCGTCGATGCAATCCGCCCGATCAGTTATCCTAAGATATTTTTGTGAGAATATTCTTAGAACTTTTCGACAAATTAGAAGCGGTTTACACTCGTAATCCTAGTATGAGTAGGATTAGGCGTAGCGTTGATGTCGTCTGCAATCCGCGATGAGTTATCCTAAGAATATTTCTTGTGAGAATATTCTTAGAACTCTGGAGGAAGCGGTTTACACACTCGTAATCCTAGTTGGAGTAGGATTGGCGTAGCGTTGATAAACCCGATGCAATCATGCGATCGAGTTATCCCTAAGAATATTTCTTGTGAGAATATTCTTGGGAACTTCAAACAATCGAGGAAACTTGATTTATACTCGTAATCTGGTTGGAGTAGGATTAGGCTGACGTTGATGAAGCGTCGATGCAATCATGATCGAGTTATTCTAAGAATATTTTTGTGGAAATATTCTTAGGAACTTCGACAAATTAGGAAATAGTTTATACTCGTAATCCTAGTTGGAGTAGGTTGGGCGGCGTTGATGCGTCGATGCAATCACTGTCGAGTTATCCTAAGAATATTTCTTGTGAGAATATTCTTTGAGAACTTCGACAAATTAAAGATTTATACTAAGTAACCGATTGGGTAAGTTAGGACAGCGTTGATGCGTCGATGTAATCACTGATCGAGTTATCCTAGAATATTTCTTGTGAGAATATTCTTAGAACTCGACAAATTAGGAAGCAGTTATCTTGTATCGGTTTGGGGTAGGATTGAGGCTGACGGCGTTGATGCGTCGATGCAATCCGCCGCGATCAATTATCCTAAGAATATTTCTTGTGAGAATATTCTTAGAGAACTTCTCGACAAATGGAAGCTTGATTCACTCGTAATCCTAGTTGGGTAAGTTGGCGTAGCGTTGATGCGGCGTCGATGCAATCCAAAGATCGAGTTATCCTAAGAATATTTCTTGTGAGAATATTCTTCGAGAACTCTCGACAAATTAGGAAGCGATTTACACTGTAATCCTAGTTGGAGTAGTATTGGTGACGGCGTGATGCGTCGATGCAATCCCCGCGATCGAGTTATCCTAAGAATATTTCTTGTGAGAATATTCTTGGGAACTTCTCGACAAATTAGGAAACGGTTTATACTTCGTAATCTGGTTGGGTAGGATTAGTAGCGTTGATGTCGTGCAATCCGCATGATGAGTTATTCCTAAGAATATTTTTTGTGGAAATATTCTTAGAACTTCTCGACAAATTAGGAAATAGTTTATACTCGTAATCCTAGTTGGGTAGGTTGGTGAGCGTTGATAAATTCGATGCAATCGCGATCGAGTTATCCCTAAGAATATTTCTTGTGAGAATATTCTTAGAACTTCGACAAATTAGGAAACGGTTTATACTCGTAATCCTGGTTGGGTAGGATTGAGCGGCGTTGATCGTCGATGCAATCGCTGCGATCAGTTATCCTAAGAATATTTCTTGTGAGAATATTCTTAGGAACTTCTCGACAAATTAGGAAGCGGTTTATACTTGTAATCTGGTTGGGGTAAGATTAGGCGGCGTTGATGCGTCGATGCAATCGCATGATCGAGTTATCCCTAAGAATATTTTTTGTGGAAATATTCTTGGGAACTTCGACAAATTAGGAAATAGTTTATACTAAATAATCTAGTTGGGTAAGTTGGTGACGGCGTTGATCGTCGATGCAATCGCATGATCGAGTTATCCCTAAGAATATTTTTTGTGGAAATATTCTTGGGCTCTCGACAAATTAGGAACTAGTTTATACTCGTAATCTAGTTGGAGTAGGATTAGGCGGCGTTGATGGCGTCGATGCAATCCATGTCGAGGATCCTAAGAATATTTTTTGTGGAAATATTCTTGGGAACTTCTGACAAATTAGGAAATAGTTTATACTCGTAATCCTAGTTGGGTAGGATTGGGCGGCGTTGATGGTGAATTTTTAATCCATGATAGAGTTATCCTAAGAATATTTCTTGTGAGAATATTCTTCCAGAACTTCGACAAATTAGAAACGGTTTATACTCGTAATCTGGTTGTAGGATTGAGCGTAGCGTTGATGTCGATGCAATCCGCATGATCAGTTATCCCTAAGAATATTTCTTGTGAGAATATTCTTGGGAACTTCTCGACAAATTAGGAAGCGGTTTATACTACGTAATCTGGTTGGAGTAGGATTAGGCGTTGATTGGCGTCGATGCAATCACTTGCGATCGAGTTATCCCTAAGAATATTTCTTGTGAGAATATTCTTAGAACTTCCGACAAATTAGGAAACAATTTATACTCGTAATCACAGTTGGAGTAGGATTAGGCGGCAGCGTGATCGGCGTCGTGCAATCCGCATGATCGAGTTATCCCTAAGAATATTTTTTGTGGAAATATTCTTCTCGACAAATTAGGAAATAGTTTATACTCGTTATCCTAGTTGGAGTAGGATTAGTAGCGTTGATCGGCGTCGATGCAATCATGATGAGTTATCCTAAGAATATTTTTTGTGGAAATATTCTTAGGAACGACAAATTAGGAAATAGTTTATACTCGTAATCCTAGTTGGGTAGGATTAGGCGGCAGCGTTGATAAATCGATGTCGCATGATCGAGTTATCCCTAAGAATATTTTTTGTGGAAATATTCTTAGGAACCTCGACAAATTAGGAAATAGTTTATACTGGTAATCCTAGTTGGAGTAGGATTGGTAGCGTTGATCGTCGATGCAATCGCATGATCGGAGTTATCCTAAGAATATTTCTTGTGAGAATATTCTTAGAACTTCTCGACAAATTAGGAAGCAGTTTATACTACGTAATCCTGGTTGGAGTAGGATTGAGGCGGCGTTGATGTCGATGCAATCATACGATCAGTTATCCTAAGAATATTTCTTGTGAGAATATTCTTAGGGAACTTCGACAAATTAGGGCTTGATTTATCGTAATCACGGTTTGGGTAGGATTAGGCGGCAGCGTTGATCGGCTTGATGCAATCGCCGATCGATTATCCTAAGAATATTTCTTGTGAGAATATTCTTGGGAACTTCTCGACAAATTAGGAAGCGGTTTATACTCGTAATCACAGTTTGGGTAGGATTAGGCGGCAGCGTTGATGTCGATGCAATCATGCGATCGAGTTATCCCTAAGAATATTTCTTGTGAGAATATTCTTGGGAACTTCTCGACAAATTAGGAAGCTTGTTTATACTCGTAATCACGGTTGGAGTAGGATTAGGCAGCGTTGATGGCGTCGATGCAATCGCATGATCGAGTCCCTAAGAATATTTTTGTGGAAATATTCTTCGGGAACTTCCGACAAATTAGGAAATAGTTTATACTCGTAATCTAGTTGGGTAGGATTAGGCTGCATTGATGGTCGATGCAATCCGCATGATCGAGTTATCCTAAGAATATTTTTGTGGAAATATTCTTAGAACTTCGACAAATTAGGAAATAGTTTATACGTAATCTAGTTGGAGTTGGATTGAGTCGTCAGATGGGTATCTGAATTAAATATAACAATTATACCATCATTTAAGTCGTTGGTAAATTATCATTCAGGCCATTGGTATTCCTGAATCAATTTGGAAAATGTTAATCATCGATAAATCGAATGCAATCTGTCGAGTTATCCAAGAATATTTTTTGGAGGAAATATTCTTAAATTTTCTGGGTAGAATTAGAAATGTTTATGCCATTATCGTTGGGTAGGATTAGGCGGCGTTGATAAATTCGATGCAATCGCATGATCGAGTTATCCTAAGAATATTTTTGTGGAAATATTCTTAGGAACTTCGACAAATTAGGAAATAGTTTATACTGCGTAATCTGGTTGGGTAGGATTGGCGGCGTTGATGTCGATGCAATCGCATGATAGTTATCCTAAGAATATTTTTGTGGAAATATTCTTAGGGAACTTCTCGACAAATTAGGAAATAGTTTATACTCGTAATCCTAGTTGGGTAGGATTGGTAGTCGTCGTGCAATCCGCATGATCAGTTATCCTAAGAATATTTCTTGTGAAATATTCTTGGAACTTCCGACAAATTAGGAAATAGTTTATACTGTGTCATCTGTTTGGAGTAGGATTGAGGCGTAGCGTTGATGTCGATGCAATCCGCATGATCGAGTTATCCCTAAGAATATTTCTTGTGAGAATATTCTTAGGAACTTCTCGACAAATTAGGAAGCGGTTTATACTCGTAATCTGGTTGGAGTAGGATTAGGCTGACAGCGTTGATGGCGTCGATGCAATCCATACGTCGAGTTATCCTAAGAATATTTCTTGTGAAATATTCTTGGGAACTTCTCGACAAATTAGGAAACGGTTTATACTGGTAATCTTGGTTGGAGTAGGATTAGGCTGAGGCGTTGATGTCGATGCAATCATGATCGAGTTATCCTAAGAATATTTTTGTGGAAATATTCTTAGGAACTCTCGACAAATTAGGAAATAGTTTATACTCGTAATCCTAGTTGGAGTAGGATTAGGCGGCAGCGTTGATAAATCGATGCAATCCGCATGATCGAGTTATCCTTAAGAATATTTTTTGTGAAATATTCTTCTCGACAAATTAGAAATAGTTTATACTCGTAATCTAGTTGGGTAGGATTGGGCGTTGATGCGTCATGCAATCGCATGATCGAGTTATCCTAAGAATATTTTTGTGGAAATATTCTTGGGGAACCTCGACAAATTAGGAAATAGTTTATACTCGTAATCCTAGTTGGGTAGGATTGAGCGTTGATCGTCGATGCAATCCGATGATCAGTTATCCTAAGAATATTTCTTGTGAGAATATTCTTAGGAACTCTCGACAAATTAGGAAGTTTATACTGTAATCACGGTTGGGTAAGTTGGTGACGGCGTTGATGTCGATGCAATCCGCCGATCGAGTTATCCAAGAATATTTCTTGTGAGAATATTCTTAGGGAACTTCTCGACAAATTAGGAAGCGGTTTATACTTCGTAATCACGGTTGGGTAGGATTAGGCTGACGCATTGATGCGGCGTCGATGCAATCATACCGATCGATCCTAAGAATATTTCTTGTGAGAATATTCTTGAGAACTTCTCGACAAATTAGAAAGCGGTTTATACTACGTAATCACGGTTGGAGTAGGATTAGGCGGCGTTGATGCGTCGTGCAATCCGCATGATCGAGTTATCCTAAGAATATTTTTTGGAAATATTCTTACGGGAACTTCTGGAAATAGTTTATACTCGTAATCCTAGTTGGGTAGGATTAGTGGCGTTGATCGGCGTCGATGCAATCGCATGATCGAGTTATTCTAAGAATATTTTTTGTGGAAATATTCTTGGGGCTTCTCGACAAATTAGGAAATAGTTTATACTTCGTAATCCTAGTTGGGTAGGATTGGGCGGCGTTGATGCGTCGATGCAATCGCGTCGAGTTATCCTAAGAATATTTCTTGTGAGAATATTCTTAGGGAACTTCTCGACAAATTAGGAAGCGGTTTATACTGTAATCACGGTTGGAGTAGGATTGATGACAGCGTTGATCGTCGATGCAATCCATACGATCGAGTTATCCTAAGAATATTTCTTGTGAGAATATTCTTAGGAACTTCGACAAATTAGGAAGCGGTTTATACTACGTAATCACGGTTGGAGTAGGATTAGGCGTAGTTGATGTCGATGCAATCCGCATGATCGAGTTATCCTAAGAATATTTTTTGTGGAAATATTCTTGGGAACTTCTCGACAAATTAGGAAATAGTTTATACGTAATCCTAGTTGGGTAGGATTAGGCGGCAGCGTTGATCGTCGATGCAATCATGATCGAGTTATTCCTAAGAATATTTTTGTGGAAATATTCTTAGGAACTTCTCGACAAATTAGGAAATAGTTTATACTCTAATCCTAGTTGGGTAGGTAAGTTGGTTGATCGTCGATGCAATCCATACGATATTATCCTAGAATATTTCTTGTGAGAATATTCTTAGGAACTTCTCGACAAATTAGGAAGCGGTTTATACTCGTAATCACGGTTGGAGTAGGATTAGCGGATTGATGTCGATGCAATCGCGATCGAGTTATCCTAAGAATATTTCTTGTGAGAATATTCTTAGGGAACTTCTCGACAAATTAGAGCGGTTTATACTTGTAATCACGGTTGGAGTAGGATTAGGCGTAGCGTTGATGCGTCGATGCAATCCGCATGATCGAGTTATCCTAAGAATATTTTTGTGGAAATATTCTTAGGAACTCTCGACAAATTAGGAAATAGTTTATACTCGTAATCCTAGTTGGGTAGGATTAGGCGTTGATGTCGATGCAATCCATGATCGAGTTATCCTAAGAATATTTTTGTGGAAATATTCTTAGGAACTCTCGACAAATTAGGAAATAGTTTATACTCGTAATCCTAGTTGGGTAGGATTGGCGTAGCGTTGATGCGTCGATGCAATCGCATGATCGAGTTATCCTAAGAATATTTTTGTGGAAATATTCTTGGGAACTTCTTGACAAATTAGGAAATAGTTTATACTCGTAATCCTAGTTGGGTAGGATTGGGCGTTGATGTCGATGCAATCGCATGATCGAGTTATCCTAAGAATATTTCTTGTGAGAATATTCTTGGGAACTTCTCGACAAATTAGGAAGCGGTTTATACTCGTAATCTGGTTGGGTAGGATTAGGCGGCAGCGTTGATGGTCGATGCAATCCACTTACGATCAGTTATCCTAAGAATATTTCTTGTGAGAATATTCTTAGGGAACTTCTCGACAAATTAGGAAGCGGTTTATACTGTGTAATCTGGTTGGAGTAGGATTAGGCGGCGTTGATTGGCGTCGATGCAATCCGCGATCGAGTTATCCTAAGAATATTTCTTGTGAGAATATTCTTAGGGAACTTCTCGACAAATTAGGAAACAATTTATACTCGTAATCCTGGTTGGAGTAGGATTAGGTTGATACGTCGATGCAATCGCATGATCGAGTTATCCTAAGAATATTTTTGTGGAAATATTCTTGGGAACTTCTCGACAAATTAGGAAATAGTTTATACTCGTTATCCTAGTTGGGTAGGATTAGGCGGCGTTGATGCGTCGATGCAATCGCATGATCGAGTTATCCTAAGAATATTTTTGTGGAAATATTCTTGGGAACTTCGACAAATTAGGAAATAGTTTATACTCGTAATCCTAGTTGGGTAGGATTGGCTGACGTTGATGTCGATGCAATCCATGATCGAGTTATCCTAAGAATATTTTTGTGGAAATATTCTTCGAGAACTCTCGACAAATTAGGAAATAGTTTATACTCGTAATCCTAGTTGGGTAGGATTGGCGTAGCGTTGATGCGGCGTCGATGCAATCGCATGATCAAGTTATCCTAAGAATATTTCTTGTGAGAATATTCTTAGGGAACTTCGACAAATTGAAAGCGGTTTATACCGTAATCGTGGTTGGAGTAGGATTGGCGTAGCGTTGATCGTCGATGCAATCATACGATCAGTTATCCTAAGAATATTTCTTGTGAGAATATTCTTAGGAACTTCGACAAATTAGGAAGCGGTTTATACTGCGTAATCACGGTTGGAGTAGGATTGAGCGGCGTTGATGAAGCCGATGCAATCCATACGATCGAGTTATCCAAGAATATTTCTTGTGAGAATATTCTTAGGGAACTTCTCGACAAATTAGGAAGCGGTTTATACTGTAATCTGGTTGGGTAGGATTGGCGACAGCGTTGATGCGGCGATGCAATCTACGATCGAGTTATCCCTAAGAATATTTCTTGTGAGAATATTCTTGGGAACTTCGACAAATTAGGAAGCGGTTTATACTCGTAATCACAGTTGGAGTAGGATTAGGCGGCGTTGATGCGTCGATGCAATCCTTGCGATCGAGTTATCCCTAAGAATATTTCTTGTGAGAATATTCTTAGGGAACTTCTCGACAAATTAGGAAGCGGTTTATACTAATCACGGTTGGAGTAGGATTAGGCGGCGTTGATCGGCGTCGATGCAATCCGCATGATCGAGTTATCCCTAAGAATATTTTTGTGGAAATATTCTTGGGTTTCTCGACAAATTAGGAAATAGTTTATACTCGTAATCCTAGTTGGGTAGGATTGATGTTGATGCAATCCGCATGATGAGTTATCCTAAGAATATTTTTGTGGAAATATTCTTACGGGAACTTCTCGACAAATTAGGAAATAGTTTATACTCGTAATCCTAGTTGGGTAGGATTAGGTAGCGTTGATGTCGATGCAATCCGCATGATCAAGTTATCCTAAGAATATTTCTTGTGAGAATATTCTTAGGAACTTCTCGACAAATTAAGCGGTTTATACCGTAATCGGTTGGAGTAGGATTGGTAGCGTTGATGCGTCGATGCAATCCATACGATCGAGTTATCCCTAAGAATATTTCTTGTGAGAATATTCTTGGAACTTCTCGACAAATTAGGAAGCGGTTTATACTCGTAATCACGGTTGGGTAGGATTAGGCGGCGTTGATGTCGATGCAATCCATGATCGAGTTATCCTAAGAATATTTTTGTGGAAATATTCTTGGGAACTTCTCGACAAATTAGGAAATAGTTTATACTCGTAATCCTAGTTGGAGTAGGATTGGCGCGTTGATGGCGTCGATGCAATCCGCATGATCGAGTTATCCTAAGAATATTTTTGTGGAAATATTCTTAGGAACTTCTCGACAAATTAGGAAATAGTTTATACTCGTAATCCTAGTTGGGTAGGATTGGTGACGTTGATCGTCGATGCAATATGATCGAGTTATCCTAAGAATATTTTTGTGGAAATATTCTTGGGAACTTCTCGACAAATTAGGAAATAGTTTATACTCGTAATCCTAGTTGGAGTAGGATTGGTAGCGTTGATGCGTCGTGCAATCCATGATCGAGTTATCCTAAGAATATTTCTTGTGAGAATATTCTTAGAACTTCGACAAATTAGGAAGCGGTTTATACTCGTAATCTGGTTGGAGTAAGTTGAGCGGCGTTGATGGCGTCGATGCAATCCATACGATCAGTTATCCTAAGAATATTTCTTGTGAGAATATTCTTAGGAACTTCTCGACAAATTAGGAAGCGGTTTATACTCGTAATCTGGTTGGAGTAGGATTAGGCTGACGTTGATGCGTCTCGATGCAATCGCGATCGAGTTATCCTAAGAATATTTCTTGTGAGAATATTCTTAGGAACTTCTCGACAAATTAGGAAGCGGTTTATACTCGTAATCTTGGTTGGAGTAGGATTAGGCGGCGTTGATGCGTCGATGCGTCGCATGATCGAGTTATCCTAAGAATAGTTTTTGTGGAAATATTCTTAGGGAACTTCTCGACAAATTAGGAAATAGTTTATACTCGTAATCCTAGTTGGAGTAGGATTAGGTAGCGTTGATGGCGTCGATGCAATCCGCATGATCGAGTTATCCTTAAGAATATTTTTGTGGAAATATTCTTAGGAACTCGACAAATTAGGAAATAGTTTATACTACGTAATCTAGTTGGAGTAGGATTGGCTGCAGCGTTGATCGTCGTTGCAATCATATGATCGAGTTATCCAAGAATATTTTTGTGGAAATATTCTTGGGAACTTCTCGACAAATTAGGAAATAGTTTATACTGTAATCCTAGTTGGAGTAGGTAGGATTGAAGGTTGATGGTCGATGCAATCATGATAGGTTATCCTAAGAATATTTCTTGTGAGAATATTCTTAGGAACTTCTCGACAAATTAGGAAGCGGTTTATACTACGTAATCACGGTTGGGTAGGATTGGTGGCGTTGATGTCGATGCAATCCATACGATGAGTTATCCTAAGAATATTTCTTGTGAGAATATTCTTAGGAACTTCTCGACAAATTAGGAAGCGGTTTATACTCGTAATCTGGTTGGAGTAGGATTAGGCGGCGTTGATTCGTCGATGCAATCGCATGATCGAGTTATCCTAAGAATATTTTTGTGGAAATATTCTTACGGGACTTCTCGACAAATTAGGAAATAGTTTATACTCGTAATCCTAGTTGGGTAGGATTGAAGCGTTGATCGTCGATGCAATCCATGATCGAGTTATTCTAAGAATATTTTTTGTGAAAATATTCTTGGGAACTTCTCGACAAATTAGGAAATAGTTTATACTGCGTAATCCTAGTTGGAGTAGGATTGAAGTTGATGTGTCGATGCAATCCACTTGCGATCGAGTTATCCTAAGAATATTTCTTGTGAGAATATTCTTAGGAACTCTCGACAAATTAGAAAGCGGTTTATACTCGTAATCACAGTTGGAGTAGGATTGGGCGTAGCGTTGATGCGGCGTCGATGCAATCCGCCGCGATCAGTTATCCTAAGAATATTTCTTGTGAGAATATTCTTAGGGAACTTCGACAAATTAGGAAGCGGTTTATACTTGTAATCTGGTTGGGTAGGATTAGGCAGCGTTGATGCGTCGATGCAATCCACATGATCGAGTTATCCTAAGAATATTTTTGTGGAAATATTCTTGGGAACTTCCGACAAATTAGGAAATAGTTTATACTGCGTAATCCTAGTTGGAGTAGGATTAGGCAGTTGATAAATGCGTCGATGCAATCGCATGATCGAGTTATCCTAAGAATATTTTTTGTGAAAATATTCTTAGGGCTTCTCGACAAATTAGAAATAGTTTATACTCGTAATCCTAGTTGGAGTAGGATTAGGCGCGTTGATAAATCGATGCAATCCGCATGATCGAGTTATCCTAAGAATATTTTTGTGGAAATATTCTCTTGACAAATTAGGAAATAGTTTATACTCGTAATCCTAGTTGGAGTAGGATTAGGCGTGGCGTTGATCGTCGATGCAATCCGCATGATCGAGTTATCCTTAGAATATTTCTTGTGAGAATATTCTTAGGGAACTTCGACAAATTAGGAAACGGTTTATACTTGTAATCTGGTTGGGTAGGATTAGGCAGCGTTGATGCGTCGATGCAATCCACATGATCGAGTTATCCTAAGAATATTTTTGTGGAAATATTCTTGGGAACTTCCGACAAATTAGGAAATAGTTTATACTGCGTAATCCTAGTTGGAGTAGGATTAGGCAGTTGATAAATGCGTCGATGCAATCGCATGATCGAGTTATCCTAAGAATATTTTTTGTGAAAATATTCTTAGGGCTTCTCGACAAATTAGAAATAGTTTATACTCGTAATCCTAGTTGGAGTAGGATTAGGCGCGTTGATAAATCGATGCAATCCGCATGATCGAGTTATCCTAAGAATATTTTTGTGGAAATATTCTCTTGACAAATTAGGAAATAGTTTATACTCGTAATCCTAGTTGGAGTAGGATTAGGCGTGGCGTTGATCGTCGATGCAATCCGCATGATCGAGTTATCCTTAGAATATTTCTTGTGAGAATATTCTTAGGAACTTCGACAAATTAGGAAACGAGTTTATACTCGTAATCTGGTTGGAGTAGGATTGGGCGGCAGCGTTGATGCGTCGATGCAATCGCGATCAGTTATCCAAGAATATTTCTTGTGAGAATATTCTTGGGAACTTCTCGACAAATTAGGAAACGATTTATACTCGTAATCCGGTTGGAGTAGGATTAGGCGGCAGCGTTGATTGGCGTCGATGCAATCCGCTGCGATCGAGTTATCCTAAGAATATTTCTTGTGAGAATATTCTTAGGAACTTCGACAAATTAGGAAGCAATTTATACTCGTAATCCGGTTGGGTAGGATTAGGCCGTTGATAAATCGATGCAATCGCATGATCGAGTTATCCCTAAGAATATTTTTGTGGAAATATTCTTGAGGAACTCGACAAATTAGGAAATAGTTTATACTCGTTATCCTAGTTGGGTAGGATTGAAGCGTTGATCGTCGATGCAATCCATGATCGAGTTATCCTAAGAATATTTTTGTGGAAATATTCTTAGAACTTCGACAAATTAGGAAATAGTTTATACTCGTAATCCTAGTTGGGTAGGATTAGGCGGCGTTTGATCGTCGATGCAATCATGATCGAGTTATCCTAAGAATATTTTTGTGGAATATTCTTCGGAACTTCTCGACAAATTAGAAATAGTTTATACTTCGTAATCCTAGTTGGGTAGGATTGAGCGGCAGCGTTGATGTCGTGATGCAATCCACGCTTGATGAGTTATCCTAAGAATATTTCTTGTGAGAATATTCTTAGAACTTCTCGACAAATTACGAAGCGGTTTATACTGCGTGTCCTGGTTGGGTAGGTTGGTAGGCGTTGATCGGCGTCGATGCAATCCGCCGCGATCAGTTATCCTAAGAATATTTCTTGTGAGAATATTCTTACGGGAACTTCTCGACAAATTAGAAGCTTGATTTACCGTAATCCAGTTGGAGTAGGATTGGGCGGCAGCGTTGATGGCGTCGATGCAATCCGCGATCGAGTTATCCTAAGAATATTTCTTGTGAGAATATTCTTAGGAACTTCTCGACAAATTAGGCGGTTTATACTCGTAATCACGGTTGGAGTAGGATTAGGCGGCGTTGATGGCGTCGATGCAATCCTTACGATCGAGTTATCCTAAGAATATTTCTTGTGAGAATATTCTTAGGAACTTCTCGACAAATTAGGAAGCGGTTTATACTCGTAATCTAGTTGGGTAGGATTAGGCGGCAGCGTTGATGGCGTCGATGCAATCGCATGATCGAGTTATCCTAAGAATATTTTTTGTGAAATATTCTTGGGAACTTCGACAAATTAGGAAATAGTTTATACTCGTAATCCTAGTTGGAGTAGGATTAGGCGGCAGCGTTGATGCGGCGTCGATGCAATCGCATGATCGAGTTATCCTAAGAATATTTCTTGTGAAATATTCTTAGGAACTTCTCGACAAATTAGAAATAGTTTATACTACGTAATCCTAGTTGGAGTAGGATTAGGCGGCAGCGTTGATGGCGTCGATGCAATCCATATGATCGAGTTATCCTAAGAATATTTCTTGTGAGAATATTCTTAGAACTCTCGACAAATTAGGAAACGGTTTATACTCGTAATCCTGGTTGGAGTAGGATTAGGCGGCAGCGTTGATGTCGATGCAATCCATACGATCGAGTTATCCTAAGAATATTTCTTGTGAGAATATTCTTGGGAACTCTCGACAAATTAGGAAGCGGTTTATACTCGTAATCCTAGTTGGAGTAGGATTAGGCGGCGTTGATGGCGTCGATGCAATCCGCATGATCGAGTTATCCTAAGAATATTTCTTGTGGAAATATTCTTAGGAACTTCGACAAATTAGGAAATGGTTTATACTGTAATCCTAGTTGGGTAGGTTAGGCGTGCGTTGATGGCGTCGATGCAATCCGCATGATCAAGTTATCCTAAGAATATTTTTTGTGGAAATATTCTTCAGGGCTTCTCGACAAATTAGAAATAGTTTATACTCGTAATCCTAGTTGGGTAGGATTAGGCTGCGTTGATACGTCGATGCAATCCGCATGATCGAGTTATCCTAAGAATATTTTTTGTGAAAATATTCTTCGACAAATTGGAAATAGTTTATACCGTAATCCTAGTTGGGTAGGATTGGCGTAGCGTTGATGTCGATGCAATCCGCATGATCGAGTTATCCTAAGAATATTTCTTGTGAGAATATTCTTGGGAACTTCGACAAATTAGGAAGCGATTTATACTCGTAATCCTGGTTGGGTAGGATTGAGGCGTGGCGTTGATGGCGTCGATGCAATCCATACGATCGAGTTATCCTAAGAATATTTCTTGTGAGAATATTCTTAGGAACTTCTCGACAAATTAGAAGCGGTTTATACTCGTAATCCTAGTTGGGTAGGATTAGGCTGACAGCGTTGATGGTCGATGCAATCCTTACGATCGAGTTATCCTAAGAATATTTCTTGTGAGAATATTCTTGGGAACTTCGACAAATTAGGAAGCGATTTATACTCGTAATCCTGGTTGGGTAGGATTGAGGCGTGGCGTTGATGGCGTCGATGCAATCCATACGATCGAGTTATCCTAAGAATATTTCTTGTGAGAATATTCTTAGGGAACTTCTCGACAAATTAGAAGCGGTTTATACTCGTAATCCTAGTTGGGTAGGATTAGGCTGACAGCGTTGATGGTCGATGCAATCCTTACGATCGAGTTATCCTAAGAATATTTCTTGTGAGAATATTCTTGGGAACTTCTCGACAAATTAGGAAGCGGTTTATACTTCGTAATCTTGGTTGGAGTAGGATTGGCGGCGTTGATGCGGCGTCGATGCAATCCGCATGATCGAGTTATCCTAAGAATATTTTTGTGGAAATATTCTTAGGGAACTTCGACAAATTAGGAAATAGTTTATACCGTAATCCTAGTTGGAGTAGGATTAGGCGTAGTTGATAAATCGATGCAATCCATGATCGAGTTATCCTTAAGAATATTTTTTGTGGAAATATTCTTAGGGAACTCTCGACAAATTAGGAAATAGTTTATACTGCGTAATCTAGTTGGGTAGGATTAGGCAGTTGATGCGTCATTGCAATCGCATGATCGAGTTATCCTAGAATATTTTTGTGGAAATATTCTTCCGAGAACTCGACAAATTAGGAAATAGTTTATACTGTAATCCTAGTTGGAGTAGGATTGGTGACAGCGTTGATGTCGATGCAATCCATGATGAGTTATCCTAAGAATATTTCTTGTGAGAATATTCTTAGGGAACTTCTCGACAAATTAGGAACGGTTTATACTCGTAATCACGGTTGGAGTAGGATTGGCTGATTGATGGCGTCGATGCAATCGCCGCGATCGAGTTATCCTAAGAATATTTCTTGTGAGAATATTCTTCGGGAACTTCCGACAAATTAGGAAGCGATTTATACTTGTAATCTGGTTGGAGGTAGGATTAGGCGTTGATCGGCGTCGATGCAATCCGCCGCGATCGAGTTATCCCTAAGAATATTTCTTGTGAGAATATTCTTAGGGAACTTCTCGACAAATTAGGAAGCGGTTTATACTCGTAATCCGGTTGGAGTAGGATTAGGCGGCAGCGTTGATCGGCGTCGATGCAATCGCATGATCAGTTATCCTAAGAATATTTTTGTGGAAATATTCTTAGGGAACTCCGACAAATTAGGAAATAGTTTATACTCGTAATCCTAGTTGGGTAGGATTAGGCGGCGTTGATGCGTCGATGCAATCCATATGTCGAGTTATCCTAAGAATATTTTTGTGGAAATATTCTTAGGAACTTCTCGACAAATTAGGAAATAGTTTATACCGTAATCCTAGTTGGGTAGGATTGGGCGGCAGCGTTGATAAATCGTGCAATCCCATAAGATCGAGTTATCCCTAAGAATATTTCTTGTGAGAATATTCTTGAGAACTTCGACAAATTAGGAAGCGGATTTATACTCGTAATCACGGTTGGAGTAGGATTGGCGTAGCGTTGATGTCGATGCAATCAGCAGTGTTATCTGTAGAATAAGCCTTGGAATCTTTCCCAATATATCGGAGGAATATGGAGCCCATCGGACTAATTTGGCACTATTTTGACATCAGGATAAGGTTCCAATTAGGACTCTAATTAGGGGCTGATTAGAGTCCTAATTAGGATTGATTTAGGCCCATTAGGAGTTGTTATAAATACCCATACTCCTCTATTCTTCTGACCTAGGCGGCCCCATGCTCTCTCTCTCTTGTTTTCATCTCACTTCGCCGTCGTATTTCCTCGATCAACAAGGTATGCACCGCGAGGAATTTTACAGTCTTTTCATCTTTTTCTTCTCTCTTTTTCTTGTGTATGCGGGTGAGTAGAAAACCACGAGGGAGAAGGGCAGGGAGCCATGGCGAGCGGCTAAGCTGGCCGGGCGGGAGGCCTTCGGCCTGACGGCGCCTGCCTTCGGTCTCGGTAGAAGCGCCCAGTTTGCTCGGCCACAGCCCGGCCCTGTAGCCTTCGGTCTTGGCGAAGCGCCCGAGCGCTTTCGACCACGACCGGCGCTGGCCTTCGGTCACCGGCCCGGCGCGGCCTTCGAAGCCACGACCGGCGCCCTCTGGCGCTTCGGTCGACGGCCGGGCGCTCGGCCAGCCAGAAGCGCACAGGCGCTCGATTCGGCGAAACACAGCCCTGACCTGAAGGCGTGCAGCAGCCTCCGGTTAGGCGAGGGCATCGTTGGTGCCTCCGATTGCGTGAGCGAGCATTAAGCAGGCTCTTTGTGAATTTTTTGATTTCTCAAGCATATTTGACTGTTGTCTTCTTTGCGGTTTTGGATGTCGTCAGCGAATCTCATGTTGTTCGAGGTGCGATCAACTTCGCCTGTGCGTGAATGCATGCCTCCTTCTTTGGTTAGTGCGCCCGGTGTTATCATATTCATTACATATATCGCGTTGTATCCGGCTCTCAGCCATTGGCGATTGGGAAGAGCGAAATCCTCCTTTGTGGGGACGGCGCTTCGTTGTGTTTACCCGTTCTGACCCAGCCGTTCTCCTTTGTGGCGATGTCGATGCAATCCATATGATCGAGTTATCCTAAGAATATTTTTGTGGAAATATTCTTAGAAACTTCGACAAATTAGAAATAGTTTATACCGTAATCCTAGTTGGAGTAGGATTAGGCGGCGTTGATGTCGATGCAATCATGATCGAGTTATCCTAAGAATATTTTTGTGGAAATATTCTTAGGAACTATCGACAAATTAGGAAATAGTTTATACTCGTAATCCTAGTTGGAGTAGGATTAGGCGGCAGCGTTGATGTCATTGCAATCATATGATCGAGTTATCCTAAGAATATTTTTGTGGAAATATTCTTAGGGAACTTCGACAAATTAGGAAATAGTTTATACTCGTAATCCTAGTTGGAGTAGGATTGGTACGTTGATGCGTCGATGCAATCCGCATGATCGAGTATCCTAAGAATATTTCTTGTGAGAATATTCTTAGGGTTCTCGACAAATTAGGAAGCGGTTTATACTCGTAATCTAGTTGGAGTAAGTTGGTGCGTTGATGGCGTCGATGCAATCCGCTACGATCGAGTTATCCTAAGAATATTTCTTGTGAGAATATTCTTGGGAACTTCTCGACAAATTAGGAAGCGGTTTATACTTGTAATCTGGTTGGAGTAGGATTAGCGGCGCGTGATCGGCGTCGATGCAATCCGCATACGATCGAGTTATCCCTAAGAATATTTCTTGTGAGAATATTCTTCGGGAACTCTCACAAATTAGGAAGCGGTTTATACTCGTAATCTGGTTGGAGTAGGATTAGGCTGACGTTGATCGTCGATGCAATCGCATGATCGAGTTATCCTAAGAATATTTTTGTGGAAATATTCTTAGAACTCTCGACAAATTAGGAAATAGTTTATACTTCGTAATCCTAGTTGGAGTAGGATTAGGCGACGCGTTGATGTCGATGCAATCATATGATCGAGTTATCCTAAGAATATTTTTGTGGAAATATTCTTAGGAACTTCTCAACAAATTAGAAATAGTTTATACTCGTAATCTAGTTGGAGTAAGTTGGGCGGCGTTGATCGTCGATGCAATCATAAGATCGAATTATCCCTAAGAATATTTCTTGTGAGAATATTCTTAGGGAACTTCTCGACAAATTAGGAAGCTTGATTTATACTCGTAATCACGGTTGGAGTAGGATTAGGCGAGCGTTGATGCGTCGATGCAATCATGAGTGTTATCTGCCGAATAAGCCTTGAGAATCTTTCCCAATATATCGGAGGAATATGAGCCCATCAACGGACTAATTTGGCACTATTTTGACATCCGGATAAGGTTCCAATTAGGACTCCTAATTAGGGGCTGATTAGAGTCCTAATTAGGATTGATTTGGGCCCATTAGGAGTTGTTATAAATACCCATACTCCTCCTATTCTTCTGACCTAGGCCGGCCCCCCCTATGCTCTCTCTCTCTTGTTTTCATCTCACTTCTCGCCGTCGTATCTTCCTCGATCAACAAGGTATGCACACGAGAATTTTACAAGGTCTTTTTCATCTTTTTCTTCTCTCTTTTTCTTGTGTATGCGGGTGATAGAAACCACGAGGGAGAAGGGCGGAGCCATGGCTGGCGGCCGGCTAAGCGGCGTGAGGGCGGCCGGGCGCTTCGGCCACGGCCGGCGCCCTGCGCGCTTCGGTCTCGGCCCGGCGCCGGTACCTCGGCCACGGCCAGCCCTGGCGCTTCGGTCTTGGCGGCGCTTGATGCCGACCTGACCCAGGCGCTGGTATTCGGTCTCCGGCCAGCGAACGCTTCGACCACGGCGTTAAGCCTCGCCCTTCGGTCTACGGGTAGCCCGGAACCGGCCGGCCAGCGCACAGGCGCTCGGTCTACGAAAGCTGCCAGACCCTCGACACTGGCGTGCCGTAGCAGCCTCGGTTGAGCGGGGCATCGTTGGTGCCTCGGTCGTGGCCGGCGAGCCGCGACCACAAAACAGGCCTCTTTTCTTTTGCTGATTTCTCAGCGCATATTTGACTCTATTTGTCTTCTTTTGCGGTTTTCGATGTCGTCGCGAAGATCTCATGTTCCCGAGTCGATCAACTTCGCCGCGGCGTGAATACCGCGCCTCCTTCTTTTCGGTGGTGCGCCGGCGTTATCATATTCTCATACATATATCGTTGTATCCCGCTTAGCTCTCTCCTTGAGGCGATTGGGAAGACGAAATCCTCCTGTGGGGACCGGCCTTGATTGTGTTTACGTTATGACCCAGCGCCGTTCTCCTTTGTGGCGATTGGGAAGAGCGAAATTCCCCGTGAGGATTGAGGCCGGCGATCACCGTCTTGATATCTTTAGCGGGGCGATTTCATACCGTACCCTTGTCGTGGAGCGGGATATATTGCCGCTTTGTTCTGTATCGTTCTCGGGGTATTGATACGGGTGAAATCGTCATACCGATTATAAGGTCGTGATTCAATCTCATAGGTTTACGAGAAGAGTTCGCCTTATGCCATTTTATTTTTAAGATATTCCTCCTAAATGATCTGCTAATTCTTTGTTCTCTTGTGGTAGGCGGACTCAGGCGATTCCTCGTCTATTTTGAAGGCTCCAAATGTCGGTCTCGATTCTTAAGGTCATCACGGGAGAACACCTCTTTCCCTTAGAGGGAAGCGACGCTCTGGCCGAACACCAATAGGAGGACACAGTGAAGCTGAGCCTACTATCATAATTTGGGATGATGATGCGAGGATGGCTTCCCGTCAAATCCAGGTCATTTGCCTTCCTTCTGACCTCTCAGTAGAAACCCGGGTTTCCGACCCTTGCCGGTATAAGTGCGGTGGAGGCCTCGAGTTAACCTTAATGGACCACTTCCACGGATTCAAACCTATCGCCAGGGTGCCCGGGCCAAAATCTGCTTGTTCAGATTCCCGGCTCTGTGATAGGTCTCCTTACGACTTGTTGGAGAATGGTTTAAACGAAGCGTCTCTATTATTCGAGGTTAGATGAAGACCTTTATGGTCTATGTTTATATTGATAGTGGAGGAAATTCGGTGTTGGTGGCCCTCGGCTAGCTAATGCGTTCGCGAACAAAAGCTCACTAAATGGCCGCTCTTTTTATCTGCGTGTGGAGAGTTTAGCCGGTTCATGCATGAGGTGGGGCGACTCATGGCGAGCTTCGGATCAGAGCTTCACCGTGAATCATTCCTTGAGAGGAAAATATCGAACAAAGTCGATCGAACTCATATGAATGAAGTGCTTACGGCGTCAGATAGACCGGTACCCTCCCATGTCAATCGCCACGAGGAATCAAGACCGTTCAAGGAGAATACTTTGAAGAATTCCGCAGCGTGGAGTGTACGAGTCAGTCGCTTGAGCGATGAAAGGGCAAGTCTGAAGCGTCGTCGGGAACATCTTGGTACGCTATTGCTGCCGAACTCTGAAGGAACTTGAGAAGCCAAAGCTTCGAGTTCGAACAAGCGAGGAGGAAAAACTAGCCGCCGTCAAAGCTGACCTCGCTTCCACATTACTAGATTAAGCCAATGAAATTTGAATACCGATGGCGTTTTAAATTGAGTTGCGGGGAGAACTCCACGGGTCTATAATAACAAATTCTTTATCATAATTGAGCTTGTTGTAGCTCCCTCTATGTTTGCTTCAAATGAATAAGATCCATTCCTTCATTGTTTATTATGATTCTTTTACTTAAAACCGAGAAATAATTAACCATAATACCTATAGGATTTTAGCAAACCCTCGGCCATCAAGGGTTTGATTAGCCTACCAACTTCAGTTTGAGTTGGGCTGGCGTCGCGGATTATCTAGATCCGTTCCATAGTGGCGTTATGCTAAAAGATAAATCTCTTAGACTTAATGCTCACGATGTTGAATACTGTAGGCTTCATACTCTTTTACGGGCAAGAGACCGCCGCGACAGCGTGTTTATTGGGCGCTCATCCCTTCTTGAGGCGGGATGAAATACCCCGAGAATCAAACTCAGTGTCTTCTTCAATCGGAGAAAGACTAGCCGACCTTGAGCGTCGGCGTTGGCTTTATCCTTCTTAGGCTTGGATAAAATACCTCGGAATCAAGCTCACGGTGTCTTCTTCAATCGGAGAAAGACAAACTAGCAGCGTGTGGCGTTGGCTTTAGGGTTATTGGCCAACCCGGCCCTCCGGGTTTGATGAGCCTTTACCAACTTCACGTTTGAGTTGGGCTAGCATGTAGATTATCTAAATCCGTTCTACACACAGCGTTGTGCTAAAGAATGGAACTCTCTTAGACTTAATGCTACGATGTTGAATCGTAGGCCGTCTTTTCAAGGCTAACTTGACAGCGTGTGAAGGCAGCTTCATCCTTCTTAGGCGGGATAAAATACCCGAGAATCGAACTACGGTGTCTTCTTCAATGGGAGAAAGACTAAGGAAGCAGCGTGTGGCGTTTAGCTTTCCGCCTTAGGCTTGGGATAAAATACCTCGAGGCGAACCTTGGTGTCTTCTTCAATGGAGAAAGACTAAACCGGCAGCGTGTGGCGTTGGCTTTATCCTTCTTAGGCTTGGGATAAAATACCCCAAGGCGAGCCTTGGTGTCTTCTTTTAGTAGAAGAATAGGCCCAGGCAAATTAGTGGTGAGAGGGAGGAACTTTATTTCATTTCTCAGAATAGAAACCAATAGCTCTTTGTAGGAATCGAAAGACTTCGAGGTGACCTAGGCCGGACAACTGGTCTAAAAAATCAGTATACCTACCGGTCGGCTACCTAAGTGGGATCTCACTCAGGGGAACCGAAGAGACTCCGAGGTGACCTTGGTGGACAACTGGTGAAAATCACGACATACCTTGAGGCAGCTACCAAGATGAAGGATGGAACTAAGAGTGGGATCTCCACTCCGAGGGAGCCGAAAAGAGACTTCGGGAGTGATCTTAGAGCGGACCTTTGGTGCGAAATCCGCGCATACCCCGGTCGGTAGCTACCTAAGATGAAGGATGGAACTAAAGTGGGATCTCCCTCCGAGAAGCGAAGACTTCGGGTGACCTTGAGCGGACAACACAGTGCGAAAATCCCGGCCTTACCACCCGATCGGCTACCTAAGATGAAGGATGGAACTAAAAGTGGGATCTCCACTCAGAGAGCGAAAAGAGACTCGAGGTGATCTTGATGGACAACACAGTGCGAAAATCCGGCGCGCCACCTTGTCGATAGCTACCTAAGATGAAGGATGGAACTAAGAGTGGGATCTCCACTCCGAGAACGAAAAGAGACTGGTGACCTTGGCGGACAACCTGGTTTGAAAATCGGCGCCTACACCGGTCGGCTACCTAAGATGAAGGATGGAACTAAGAGTGGGATCTCCACTCCGAGAACGAAGAGACTCGGGTGACCCAGGCGGACAACTGAGTGCGAAAATCCGGCGCGCCTGTTGATCGGCGCTACCTAAGATGAAAGATGGAACCCTTCCGTTTGACCGAAAAGTTTTACTGCGGCTTGGAGAGGAAAAATTTTATATTCTCTCTCCGGCGTGAAAGATTGAGTGGACCTCTTGTTTATAGAAGGAATCAAGAGGGACTTTGGCAATGTACGGAAAATTTATGGACCTACCGTCAAATTGATGGGTGGGGAAATTATGATGGAGGACAAATCTAGGGTTATCCTCATGAAAAGTAGGTGAAATATCCACGAGGAACTTCCGTAAAGCGGGTTATCAGAAGATACTAAGGGTAGTATTTCTTCGAGGAACTTCCCATTTATCGGCATTAATGCGGTCGCCACTGGGTAATTAGAAGCGTCACGCAGTTAGAGTAGACCGTCTCTATTACAGCGGTCCCTCCCATTTAGGTTGAATTTACCTTTCTTTTTGGAAGTGAGGATTATGGTTATCGGCGGCGAGGACCAAATCTCCTTCTTTGAAACTCCGTTGTCGTACTTTCTTGTTGGCCCTCGACATCCTAGCTTGATAGAACTCAATGCATTGTTGAGCCTCGAGCTTCTCATCTAACATCTCAAGTTCTTGAGGCGTTTTTGATGTTGTTCTTGATCGTCATCTCGTTGAAGGCGTGCGAAGTGAATCTGGATTTCAATGGGAGCGCTTCACGCAGTAAACGGGGAATGCGGAAGTCGCTCGGTTGGCGTCGTCTGGTTATGCGATATGCCCGAAGTGCTTCTCAGAGTTTATCGTCGGTCTGTTATTCTTCACAAGCTTGCGAATTTTGATGATTGTCTTGTTGAGCAGCCTCGGTTAATCCATTTCTTCTTTGGATTATAAAAGCATTGTGAGACATCTTGTATCTTGAACTTCGCTAAAACGATGAAGAATTCGATAATTGGGGACCGTTGTCATGCGATCCGCCTTGGGATACCATGTCGATAAATGACATGGTGTTTGATAAATTGATGGCGGTACTTCGCCTTTACTTCTTTGGTAGGGATTATACCCACTTGGAAGTAATCGGTGTCCTAGAATAAACCGATCGCCTTTGGTGTGGAGGAAAATGGGACCTACCGCGTCCATTCCCCATGTCGAGTGTGGGATGCTTCTCTATATTCGCGTGAATTTGACAGCGTGGCATTTCGGTACTTCATTGCGTCATTAATCATTGTGGGCCAAAGTAGCCCATTCTCTGATCGATCATAGAGCTTGGGACCCGGTGATGTGCACCACATTCACCATGCGTTGTGCTTCGAAGGACCTCTTACGCCTCTTTGTTTGAGAGGCATCGGATAAAGACCATCGTACCCTCGGCGATATAACATCACGGGTCTGCGTCGTAGAAATGGAATAGCCGGTTGACTCTCTTTCCTTCATGTCTTGTGGCGAGAATACCATAAAGGCGTGTCGATGATAGGAAAGCGATCTCGAGGCTCCAATTTAGTTTGGAGTTGCATGTACCTCTTTGGTAACTACCCCTTATCTTCTTGTGCCTCATTATATGTTGAGTGCGAAGAGTGAGTCTGGCCGTAACCGGTTGCTGGTCTCGGAAGGTTGTGCTAACGACATCTGCGCCCGCCCGGTGCATCGCATGGCGTTAAGTGGGATATATTCGATGAAGAATTCTTGAGCGAGTCGCCATTTCCACGGCTACGATGATAGGGGACGGATCGGGGTTCCTAACCGTAGTCACCGGACACGCAACTATCGGTTGTGAATCGCCATGCGCGAGATATGACCCCGGCTCCTTGGCGAAGCTAAGTCCGATAAGTAGCGCGTTGTATTGACTCGTTATTGGAACAAGGTTGGTGGTGAATAAGCCGCAGGCATGGCGTGATTCCGGAAACTAAGACAACCCGACTCGTGAAATCTTAGAACATCCAGGGCACTTGCCGTTGGTAGCTCGAGAAGCTCGTCAAAATACAAGCATGCATATTTGTTGGTGCGATGTAATGTTGACTTCTTGGACTTCATCAGGAAGATCATCATATAGCTCAAGCTGCGTCCGTTGTCGGTTGGCGACCAAGAGATCTAAATCGCTTGTCCTTTGGTGACTTACGTTGTTTGAAATACAAGTCATATTGGGACAAGAGCAAGGCCCATTTAGAGGCCTCCAACTCATTGAGCGGTGGGTCATAAATATTCGGACCGATTTACATTAGAGATAACATAAATCGTCTGTCGGAGCTAAATAGTGCGCATTTTGAATGCGAACACTAATACAAAAACCTTCTCAACCATTGGGTATCGAGACTTCGGCACCGACTAATGTTGGCTCGGGTAATACTGCTGCTGTTCGTGACCGCCGTCATCGTCTGCTTGAGTAAAGCTTAGCAGTGATCCGTTGCCTTGGCGTAGATCGAAGCGGTTTTCCGGCTGCGGTGCAACAAAACGGGGAGGTTTAGCGAGATAAGACTTGATCTCTTGAATGCCTTAAAGCGTCGTAAATAAATGACCGCCCTTCTTATTCAACTTTGAGAATGGTTGGCACTTCCGATAGGTTCGATATGAGCCGTCGGATGTCCTGTCGCCCTTGTAACCCCGAGTTCTCTCGAGTTTCGGAGGTTGCAACTCTTGAATCGCTACTTTATCGGGATCGACATGGATTCCTTTATTGTGGCGACAAAGCCGAGGAACTTGCCACTAGACATCCAGGAAGGATTTGGCGGGGATTCATCTTTAGGCGATGGGTTAGCATGAGCTCGAACACCGTTCTAAGATCTTTAATGTGATCTCCTTGTCACGCGGCTTTACGACTAAGTCGTCGGCGTAGCATTCGACCGTTTTCGGAGATGATCTGGAAAATTTCGTCATCATTTCGTGATATGTAGCCAGGCATAGGCGAGCGGCATGGCCGTGTAGCAATATATCTGATGCGTTACGAGCAGTGTGTGCTTGCGTCATCGGGGTGCATCTTGATCGATTGTAACCCGAGAAACCATCCATGAATGACATTCTTTCAAATCCACCGTATTATGCGACTATGACATCGGTGATTGGAAGAGGAAGTCATTTTTGGAGCAGCGGCGTTGGATCTGTAGTCGAACCGATCCTCGAACCATTCTTCTTCATGGCCGGGACTATATTAGCCACCCAATCCGGATGTTGAATTTCCTCGATGAATCCGATTCTATGAGTTTCTTCACTTCGTCAGCGTTAAGCTGCAATATTTGTGGGCGAAACCGTCTTTCTTTGTTGCAGCAGGTTTGACATCCATCTTGATGTTGGCGATGTGTATACATTAGGAGTCGAGCCGGCATGTCCTCGTAACTCAGTGAGAATACGTCGATATATTCCTGATTAAGGCAATTAACTCTTCCTTCTCTTAGGGGAAGAGTATTGCGATGTTTATGAGCTTAGGATGTTCTTCATCACTCATATTAACTGGACTACCTCGTCTTGGTGGGGGTTCTCTTTGTTGAATCTATCCCCGCTCTGCGAGTTGATGGATCCATGGGTCTTCCCATGTTGGCATATCTTCATCACTCTCAATAGTAGCGGGATTGACCATAGCCATATTTGACATCAAAGCCTTGAAAGCTTCTGGTGTCAGTCTAGCAGAAGAATCGAGGCGAATGTCAGTCTTCCTCATTGGGTGGATTATTATCAATCGACCATGAGCATTCATCTTCGAGGAGGATTAGTATCCCAATCCCTTCTAAATCGTAGTAATTATCGGCTTCCCTCTTGGGACATATGCGCTTTAGGAGGGACTCGAGGACCTAGCCCAAAACATAGACCTTCCCCTTGTGTCAAGTTGTACCCCACTTCTTCATGATACCCGGTGTCTGGACTATATCAGAATGTGTGGAGGATAGGCCCATTATCATCTTCATCTTCTTCAAGCGAAATGATTACGTTGGGCTAGTCTCCTTTTAGTAAACCAAGTCTTTCTCACTTGATCTTAGTGGGATGAGTGTTGTCCTAAAGAGTCTGGGCTGCTTTTGTGTAAAGCAATATGGCCAGAGTTGGCGGGTGCAACTTCGGATCGTTGTATAAACACATCATCATCATTCAAAGACAAAGGATACTCTAAATCGTCATTTATTGATTCATCGGTAATTTGCCAATTACAATGTTCATCGGCGATTCTTCATCGTCAAGATTGATTACAAGGGGTACAATGTCGTTCAAAACAAAACCACCACTATAACCAAGCCGGCGGTATCGGCTTCTTCACGCTGTCCGTGCCTTGGGCGATGATTGATTTAGGACTCATTGCAGTAGAGGAGAATCGGTGAAATAATTCTCCATCCTTAAGCGGTTGTTTGTCGCGACCAGATCTTGACTTCATTATTAGTGTCTATATATTTGAGACAACGATGAAGAGTAGATGGGACTATAGCGTTACAGTGGATCCAAGTGACCAACAATAAGTTATAGGAAGTCTGCGTCAATCACATAGCGGTGACTTGGACTTTAAGTCCCCATTTGGCACTTTATGGATTTTACCAGCGGCGAGACCGGCTGGTGTTAAACCGTAGATCCAGCGTACTGTCGTACTGGCTTCTTGGCGAGGATTCAAGATGATACATGAAGTAGGGCATGATGCTCTGTGGAACCGGATCGACTTGGATCGGTTAACTTCACTAGAGCCAATATGCGGTGAAGTAAAGCGGCCTATCGTGCTTGGAATTCCTCGTGCGCATATCCTCCTGTAAAAGTGATGCGGGAAGTGTTTAGCCGCAAGGTTGCATTGTTGGGCCGACTCTTCTGGACTCGGCCTAATCTGGGTGAGGAAGACTTCTGAATCGGCGAGGGCTTCTTGAAGAGCTTCTCTCGTCTCTTTTGACAACCGCAGCAACTCGTAAAGAGTGATCCTGGCGGGAATATTAGCCAATTGGGCCATAACGTCGAAGCGATATGGGGCGTTGGAGCTTCCCGGTTTGTCTCTTCTAATCGGGTGATTGAACCGAGGCTGCTTCGGGAGCTGAACTTCTTGCGGCTGTTCGGCTGACTTCTTGGCGACCACCTGGCATTGGCTTTCTGCGTGCGAGTGAGGGGATTTGTTGGTACCCCAACTCGGGGCGTCTTGGCATTAGGGTTGGGGACTTAGTACTTGTATTTGTACTTCGTGTCGCTCTGGTGGCGTGGACCTGAGTTCTCCGCCGGATAAGCGGAATGTTACCACACGTTCGTCATCTCCCTCGAGTGCGGTAGCATGGCATGCCTTTCTTCGCTTTGATTTTTTCTTGATGAGGAAGAGGCTACCCATTGCTCATCCTCAAGCGGTGCAGGAATTGGCGATTAGTGGGGACCGTTGTCATGCACAATCCGTCGGGACACCATGCCGATAAATGACATGGTGTTTGATAAACTTGATGGCGGATTTTCGCCTTTACTTCCTTTAGCGGGATTGCTTGACCACTTGGAGAAGTGTCGGTGATCGCTAGAATAAACCGATCGCCTTTGGTGGCGGAGGAAAAATGGGACCTACAGCGTCCATTCCCCATGTCTCGAATGGCGAGGATGTGGCGAAGGATGCAGCGCTTTCGGAGGCGATGCATATAATGGCGTGAATTTGTGCGTGGCATTTCGGCGTGCTTCATTGCGTCATTAATCATTGTTGGCCAAAGTAGCCCATTCTCTGATTCGATCGTAGAGCTTGGGGCGGTAGATGCGCTACCATTGACCGTGTGCTTCCCGAAGGACCTCTTACGCCTCTTTGTTTGAGAGGCATCGGATAAAAGACCATCGTTACCCGGCGATATAGCATCACGGGTTTACGTGTCATAAAGAATCTTGGAGCTCTTAGCGGGATTGACTCTACTTCCGTCTTACGGCAAAATACCATGTAAGGCGTGTCGATGATAGGAAAGCGCCAATCTCGGGCTCCAACTTAGTTTGGGTTGCATGTACTTCTTTGGTAACTACCCCTTATCTTCTTAGCCTCATCATATAATGGCACGAAGAGTTGGTGAGTCTGGCGTAACTAGGCGCTTTCGGTCTCGGAAGGTTGTGCTAGCGACGATGCGCCGCAATGCATCGCATAAAGCGTTTTGGAAGCGGGATATATTCGATGAAGAATTCTTGAATGAGTTTGCCATTTGAATAGTTATCGATGATAGGGGACGGATCACGGATTCGACCGTAGTCTCCACGGATCTGTTTATCAATTGCGAATCGCCGTGCAGCGGATACTCTACCCCGGCTCTTTGGCGGCGGAGTCCGATAAGTAGCGTTATATTGGCTACATTATTGGAGCAAGGTTGGTGTGGCGAATAGCCGCAGGCATGGCGTGATTCCGGAAACTAAGACAACCCGACTCCGGCGAAATCTTAGAACATCCGTGGGCACTTGCCACGTTGGTAGCTCGAGCTCCGTCAAAATAGCGCCATATTTGTTGGTGCGATGTAATGTTGACTTCTTGGACTTCATCGGAAGATCATCATATAGCTCAAGCTGCGTCGTTGTCGGGTTGGCGTTAGAGATCACAAATCGCTTGTCCTTTGACCGACTTCCCGGTTGAAATACAAGTCATATTGGGACAAGAGCAAGGCCCATTCGCCAGGCCTTCAACTCATTGAGGCCGGTGGGTCATAAATATTCGACGAATTTACATTAGAGATAACATAAATCGATGCGTCCGACTAAATAGTGCAGCATTTTACGATGCGAACACTAATACAGAACCGCTTCTCGACCATTGGGTATCGAGACTGAAGCCGACAATGTTCGGCTGGTAATACAGCACGATTACGTGATCATCGTCACTGCTTGAGTAAAGCAACGATGAGTTGCCTTGGCGTGATCAAGCGGTTTTCGACTGCCGGTGCAACAAGAGCGGAGGTTTAGCGAGATAAGACTTGATCTCTTGAATGCCTTACGGCGATGCGTCCCAAATAAATGACCGCCCTTCTTATTCAACTTTGAGAATGGTTGGCACTTCCACGATAGGTTCGATATGAGCCGTCGGATGTACTGTCGCCCTTGTAACCCCCGAGGTTCTCTCCAGTTTCGGAGGTTGCAACTCTTGAATCGCCTTTACTTTATCGGGATCGACATGGATTCCTTTATTAGTAACGACAAAGCCGAACTTGCCACTAGACATCCCAGGAAGGATTTGGCGATTCATCTTTGGCGATGGGTTAGCATGAGCTCGAACACCGTTCTAAGATCTTTAATGTGATCTCCTTGTCACGCGGCTTTACGACTAAGTCGTCGGCGTAGCATTCGACCGTTTTCGGAGATGATCTGGAAAATTTCGTCATCATTTCGTGATATGTAGCCAGGCATAGGCGAGCGGCATGGCCGTGTAGCAATATATCTGATGCGTTACGAGCAGTGTGTGCTTGCGTCATCGGGGTGCATCTTGATCGATTGTAACCCGAGAAACCATCCATGAATGACATTCTTTCAAATCCACCGTATTATGCGACTATGACATCGGTGATTGGAAGAGGAAGTCATTTTTGGAGCAGCGGCGTTGGATCTGTAGTCGAACCGATCCTCGAACCATTCTTCTTCATGGCCGGGACTATATTAGCCACCCAATCCGGATGTTGAATTTCCTCGATGAATCCGATTCTATGAGTTTCTTCACTTCGTCAGCGTTAAGCTGCAATATTTGTGGGCGAAACCGTCTTTCTTTGTTGCAGCAGGTTTGACATCCATCTTGATGTTGGCGATGTGTATACATTAGGAGTCGAGCCGGCATGTCCTCGTAACTCAGTGAGAATACGTCGATATATTCCTGATTAAGGCAATTAACTCTTCCTTCTCTTAGGGGAAGAGTATTGCGATGTTTATGAGCTTAGGATGTTCTTCATCACTCATATTAACTGGACTACCTCGTCTTGGTGGGGGTTCTCTTTGTTGAATCTATCCCCGCTCTGCGAGTTGATGGATCCATGGGTCTTCCCATGTTGGCATATCTTCATCACTCTCAATAGTAGCGGATTGACCATAGCCATATTTGACATCAAAGCCTTGAAAGCTTCTGGTGTCAGTCTAGCAGAAGAATCGAGGCGAATGTCAGTCTTCCTCATTGGGTGGATTATTATCAATCGACCATGAGCATTCATCTTCGAGGAGGATTAGTATCCCAATCCCCTTCTAAATCGTAGTAATTATCGGCTTCCCTCTTGGGACATATGCGCTTTAGGAGGGACTCGAGGACCTAGCCCAAAACATAGACCTTCCCTTGTGTCAAGTTGTACCCCACTTCTTCATGATACCCGGTGTCTGGACTATATCAGAATGTGTGGAGGATAGGCCCATTATCATCTTCATCTTCTTCAAGCGAAATGATTACGTTGGGCTAGTCTCCTTTTAGTAAACCAAGTCTTTCTCACTTGATCTTAGTGGGATGAGTGTTGTCCTAAAGAGTCTGGGCTGCTTTTGTGTAAAGCAATATGGCCAGAGTTGGCGGGTGCAACTTCGGATCGTTGTATAAACACATCATCATCATTCAAAGACAAAGGATACTCTAAATCGTCATTTATTGATTCATCGGTAATTTGCCAATTACAATGTTCATCGGCGATTCTTCATCGTCAAGATTGATTACAAGGGGTACAATGTCGTTCAAAACAAAACCACCACTATAACCAAGCCGGCGGTATCGGCTTCTTCACGCTGTCCGTGCCTTGGGCGATGATTGATTTAGGACTCATTGCAGTAGAGGAGAATCGGTGAAATAATTCTCCATCCTTAAGCGGTTGTTTGTCGCGACCAGATCTTGACTTCATTATTAGTGTCTATATATTTGAGACAACGATGAAGAGTAGATGGGACTATAGCGTTACAGTGGATCCAAGTGACCAACAATAAGTTATAGGAAGTCTGCGTCAATCACATAGCGGTGACTTGGACTTTAAGTCCCCATTTGGCACTTTATGGATTTTACCAGCGGCGAGACCGGCTGGTGTTAAACCGTAGATCCAGCGTACTGTCGTACTGGCTTCTTGGCGAGGATTCAAGATGATACATGAAGTAGGGCATGATGCTCTGTGGAACCGGATCGACTTGGATCGGTTAACTTCACTAGAGCCAATATGCGGTGAAGTAAAGCGGCCTATCGTGCTTGGAATTCCTCGTGCGCATATCCTCCTGTAAAAGTGATGCGGGAAGTGTTTAGCCGCAAGGTTGCATTGTTGGGCCGACTCTTCTGGACTCGGCCTAATCTGGGTGAGGAAGACTTCTGAATCGGCGAGGGCTTCTTGAAGAGCTTCTCTCGTCTCTTTTGACAACCGCAGCAACTCGTAAAGAGTGATCCTGGCGGGAATATTAGCCAATTGGGCCATAACGTCGAAGCGATATGGGGCGTTGGAGCTTCCCGGTTTGTCTCTTCTAATCGGGTGATTGAACCGAGGCTGCTTCGGGAGCTGAACTTCTTGCGGCTGTTCGGCTGACTTCTTGGCGACCACCTGGCATTGGCTTTCTGCGTGCGAGTGAGGGGATTTGTTGGTACCCCAACTCGGGGCGTCTTGGCATTAGGGTTGGGGACTTAGTACTTGTATTTGTACTTCGTGTCGCTCTGGTGGCGTGGACCTGAGTTCTCCGCCGGATAAGCGGAATGTTACCACACGTTCGTCATCTCCCTCGAGTGCGGTAGCATGGCATGCCTTTCTTCGCTTTGATTTTTTCTTGATGAGGAAGAGGCTACCCATTGCTCATCCTCAAGCGGTGCAGGTGGATCCACAGGACTTACGCCATTTGGGGTATATGATACAAGACCTTTACGTTGCTTGTGTGGGTCGTCATTCACCGTCTTCATTGCGACTTTGACCCTTTGGTTTAGTTCAAACCATGTCAGCGGTGCTGACCAAAGCTTATGGACACCGCGTGGCTCCGACCTTCTTTTCTTTGGGCGGCTTCATAGTGATGACCCTACATCAATTAAAGCTGGATTTTGTCCTTAAAATGAAGCGAGGATTTAGTAGGGTGATGAATTGCTGTGATACTTGCGATATTGGTCGTTAGATCCTCATTGCTTCCTCTTGATTGAATGGGAGTTTGATCTTGTTATTTTCGACAAGATATTTGAAGAGACCGGGAATCTCGTCCTAAAGGAATAGGACTTAGGAATCGGCTCCGAGCCTTCTATTTACGTGGCCCGGGTTACCACGTTGATTATTGCTGTTGCGGCGATTCTTTGCTTCGCTCGCTTTGGGGTTGGAGTTGGAGCGTTTGGTTAACCGCCGTCTTGGTCTGTTCTTTCCCTTTGCGGCGTGGGACAAAATTAAGCGGACTTCGCGGCTGGCCTCTTTCCGCCTTTTCCTTTTAAGGAATCTTTCGGCTTGCTCTCCACGAACCTTCAAGTCCTTCCGTTATCGATGGTGCTGTACCCATTGCTTCAAGCACATCTATCGATAAGTTCTTGGCAGGTTTGGAGGATGAACTCCTCGTTATTGGATCCCGAGCGGTTCATTGCCTTGTTCGAATCGTTTGACAAAGATATCCACGGTTTCTCCGTCTTTACGCTTCTCATCGAACAGCGTCCGATTGACGCCGGATATCGTCGTCGAAGAAGTTGGTGAAACTAGATTCCATGTCGTCCCATTTGTGAATGCTCGGCAGAGGCGGTACCAATGAAGCTGCTCCGAAGAGCCGCGAATGACCGAACCATCGAGGCTCGTTTCGGGATATTACCCGGTGTGACTTGAAATAAATCAAGTCTGCGTCGGGGAACCCTTCGGTCAAGCGGTGTGAAGTTTATTAAATTAAACTTTCTTTGGGTATGGATTGATTCCCTCCCTAGGATATGGGCAAGGGATCCGGTTTCTTGATTCTGGCGGAAATCAATGAGTTGATTTTGCTCTCGAGTCTTTGATCTTGTAGCTTTCATGGCGGCAACATCTACATTATGCCCGGCGTTGCGCGGTTGGAGGTTATCATCCTCTTGTGCTTCCTCGATGCGAATCGCTATCATCTTCATCGGCGTTGATCGCGGCTCGATTCACCTTGATGTTTTGTCAAGGCTTGGATTTGTTGACCATGCATTTCTCTCGCCGTGCATGGCCAACTCCATCTCTAACGAAGTTTTCCGTTGTTTATTCAGCCGTCTAGCATTTTGGCCACTTGATGCATGCGATCATAAGTGTTTCTTGGGGCTCCTTAATAGATACGGTATGATCGGATCGATTTGGGCCAATATCCGACGCATCATCCTCGTGGGTATCCCTTGAAGTTTATCATTATGCGGACCGTCGGATAGTCGGGACCATAAGCGAGTTAGTCGTTGCGATGCGGCTGAATAGCCCATGGCGATGGTTCTTTGCTGGTCATATTAAGTGACCTCGGCAACTCATCCTCTCGGGATGTCAACCTTTCGCGGAATCCTTGATCTAGGTCTTGGCGTGTTGGTATTAAGTCTCACGGAAGACGAGACCCTTCGGAGTTTCTGGCACACTCAGGAAACACCGTTTGATGAGCTTAGAGCACAAACATGATTGTGGCGAGTGGGAGAGCTCTTCGAGCCTTCTTAGTACTCGGTACCGTGGTATAACTTCGTCGGCACAGTGGCGGTGTGTTGCCACGATCTCTCGGTATAACGTCCTCATCGTCCGGATGAAAGCGTCTCCTCAGAGGGCGGGTAACTCCATCGAAGCTTCCGTGACTTCGCCTAGACTTTGCCGGTGTGTGCAAAGTTTGGCGGACTCTCGGACCGATTTTCAATCGATAGGAGAGCTGGAATCTTCGTCCTTATTGGGCCGGATCGACCCCGCATGAGGAGTGACGTGATTCTTTTAAAGGACCTAGGCGATCCTTGATAGTTGGTTTGGTGGTGGTAGTCGGCTTCCACCGGTTCGATCTGAACACCTTTGACTTTGAAGCGCCGTCCGGACTTGGACTTTGGTGAATTTTACAACGCGCCGGCTTAAGTGTCGGGCGAGGCGGGTGTGGGCGATCTTAGGTTTGGGGCGTGCCGGTAGGGTTGGGGCACCGTCGGACTTGGGCCTCAAACACGGTGGTATGTTGGCGGCTTCTTTACCTCCTTCTTCAATTCCACGAGCTTGTTGTACCTTCGTGCTTGTACAAGTGCCACGGCGGCAGGATCACGCTCGGCGTGGGCGGTTCCGTTTGACGGACCCACTTTCGTTGGTTGGCGGCTTGGATGGACCGTCGATTCCTTGAGGAGCCTGCGTCTGGATCTTAGATCCGCTTCATAGCGGACCCCATCCAGATTGCATGGCCTTGGCATGTTTGCAGCGCCATGCTTTGTCGAGCCTTTGGCGGGCTCGCTTGGAGAGTGCGGTAGCGTCATTGGCGTTCATCTCGGCGCCGTTGTAGTCGAACCCGGGCGCCGAGGGGATTTTTATTTTGCCCGGCGGAGGTTGGACTTCGCGTCCGGGGCTCTACATCGGAGGCCCATCGGGTTCTCCTTGCGGCGGAGACCTTCTTGGGCGGGGGCTGGATTTGGAAGAGGTGAGGACAAGTACTCCTCGAACTTCTCTTGGTCGAACTTCGAACTCGACCTCTTCCTCCAGGGATAGGAATCAGCTGACTGCGACATGGCGACCTCGATCGAGGCGGTGGCTCCCAGCGTGGTCGCCCGGCTTGTTGTGTAAAGTTGGGATGATTGTCATTGATTTGAACTTGCTACGGCTTCTTTGGCCTACAACAAAATTCAAAGAAATGCCTTTTATTTTAAAGTACAATCAAAAAGATTACAACTTTTATCCTTTTGAATCGAGCCGGCATGTCCTCGTAACTCGGTGAATACGTCGATATATTCCTGATTAAGGCAATTAACTCTTCCTTCTCTTAGGGAAGAGTATTGCTGATGTTTATGAGCTTAGGATGTTCTTCATCACTCATATTAACTGGACTACCTCGTCTTGATGGGGGTTCTCTTTGTTGAATCTATCCCCAAACTGCTCTCTGAGTTGATGGATCCATGGGTCTTCCCATGTTGGCATATCTTCATCACTCTCAATAGTAGCAGGATTGACCATAGCCATATTTGACATCAAAGCCTTGAAAGCTTCCGAGGTGTGGAAATCCCAATAGAAGAATCGGGCAGAATGTCGAGTCTTCCTCATTGGGTGGATTATTATCAATCGACCATGAGCATTCATCTTCGAGGAGGATTGGTATCCCAATCCCCTTCTAAATGCGTAGTAATTATCGGCTTCCCTCTTGGGACATATGCGCTTTAGGAGGGACTCGAGGACCTCGCCCAAAACATAGACCTTCCCTTGTGTCAAGTTGTACCCCACTTCTTCATGATACCCGGTGTCTCGGACTATATCGAATGTGTGGAGGATAGGCCCATTATCATCTTCATCTTCTTCAGCGAAATGATTCGGCTGGAGCTAGCGTCTCCTTTTCCGTAAACCAAGTCTTTCTCACTACTTGATCTTAGTGGGATGGCGAGTGTTGTCCTAAAGGAGTCTGGAGCTGCTGTGTAAAGCAATATGCCGAGTTGGCGGGTGCAACTGGATCGTTAATATAAACTGTCATCACATCATTCAAAGACAAAGGATACTCTAAATCGTCATTTATTGATTCATCGGTAATTTGCCAATTACAATGTTCATCGGCGATTCTTCATCGTCAAGATTGATTACAAGGGGTACAATGTCGTTCAAAACAAAACCACCACTATAACCAACCGGCCCGGTATCGGCTTCTTCACCGGTGTGGTGCGGGGCGATGATTGATTTAGGACTCATTACGTAGAGGAGAATCGGTGAAATAATTCTCCATCCTTAAGCGGTTGTTTGTCGCGACCACCGTCTTGACTTCATTATTAGTGTCTATATATTTGAGACGATGAAGAGTAGATGGGACTATGCGTTAAGTGGATCCAAGGTCGACCAACAATAAGTTATAGGAAGTCTGCGTCAATCACATAGCGGTGACTTGGACTTTAAGTCCCCATTTGGCACTTTATGCGGATTTTACCAGCGGCGAGACCGGCGGTGTTAAACCCGTAGATCCAGCGTACTGTCGGCTGACTTCTTGGCGGGGATTCGAATGATACATGGTAGGGGCATGATGCTCCGCGTGAACCGGATCGACTTGGATCGGTTAACTTCACTAGAGCCAATATACGGTGAAGTAAAGCGGCCTATCGTGCTTGGAATTCCTGTGCGCATATCCTCCTTTGTAAAAGTGATGCGGAAGTGTTGCCGCAAGGTTGCATTGTTGGGCCGACTCTTACGGACTCGGCCCATAGTGAAGGAACCGAATCGTGAGGCTTCTTGAGAGCTTCTCGTCTCTTTTGACAACGGCAACTTCGTAAAGTGATCTGGCGGGAATATTAGCCAATTGGGCCATAGCGTCGAGCGATATATGGCGTTGGAGCTTCGGTTTGTCTCTTCTAATCGGGTGATTGAGCAGAGGCTGCCGGTGAACTTCTTCTTTGTTTCGTCGTGACTTCTTGGCGACCACTGGCTGATGCGCTTTCTGCGTGGTGAGGGATTTGTTGGTACCCCGAACTCGAGGCGTCTTGGCATTAGGGTTGGGGACTTCAGGGTACTTGTATTTGTACTTCGTGTCCGCTCGGTGGCGTGGACCTCGAGTTCTCCTTGGATAAGCGGAATGTTACCACGTTGCGTCATCTCCCTCGAGTGCGGAGTAGCATGGCATGCCTTTCCCTTCCGCTTTGATTTTTCTTCGATGAGGAAGAGGCTACCCATTGCTCATCCTCAAGCGGTGCGGGTGGATCCACGAGGACTTAGCCATTTGGGGCGTATATGATACAAGTCCTTTACGGCGTTGCTTGTGTGGGTGCGTCATTCACCGTCTTCATTGCGACTTTGACCCTTGGTTTGAGGTTCAAACCATGTCAGCGGTACTGACCCAAAGCTTATGGACGCATTTGCTCCGACCTTCTTTTCTTTGGGCGGCTTCATAGTGATGACCTACATCAATTAAAGCACGGATTTTGTCCTTAAAATGAAGCGAGGATTTAGTAGGGTGATGAATTGCCTGTGATCTGTAGCGATATTTGGGTCGTTAGTCCTCATTGCTTCCTCTTGATTGAATCGGAGGAGCTTGATCTTGTTATTTTCGACAAGATATTTGAAGAGGCCAGAATCTCGTCAGTCCCTAAGGGAATAGGACTTGAATCTGGCTCCGAGGCCTTCTATTTCTGTGGCCCAGGTTACGTTGATTATTACTGTTCGCGGCCCGTTCTCTTCTTCTTCTTTCTTTGGGGTTGGAGTTGGAGCGTTTGGTTACATAACCCGTCTTGGCTGTTCTTTCCCTTTGCGCGTGGGACAAAGTGCGGCGGAGACTTCGGCGTGGCCTCTTTCCGCCTTTTCCTTTTAAGGAATCTTTCGCTTGCTCTCCACGAACCTTCAAGTCCTTCCGTTATCGATGGTCTTTGTACCCATTGCTTCAAGCACATCTATCGATAAGTTTCATGTAGGTTTGGAGGATGAACTCCTCTGTTATTGGATCCGGCGGTTCATTGCCTTGTTAGGAATCGTTTGACAAAGATATCCGGTTTTCTCCGTCTTTACGCTTCTCATCGAACGTCGTGATACTTGAGTATCGTCGTGAAGAAGTTGGTGAGAAGCTAGACTCCATGTCGTCCCGGTACATGTATGCCGGCTTGAGCGCGGTACCAGTGAAGCTGACTCCGAAGGGTACCAGCGAATGCCGAACCATCGGGGCTCGTTTGGGATATTACCCCAGGTGTGACTTGAAATAAATCAAGTCTTTGCGTGGGGGAACCCTTCGGTCAAGCGGTGTGAAGTTTATTTAAACTTTCTTTGGGTATGGGATTGATTCCTCCCTAGGATATGGGCAAGGGATGCGGTTTTCTTCACCTCTGGCGGAAATCAATGAGTTGATTTTGCTCTCGAGTCTTTGATCTTGTGGCTTTCATGGCGGCAACATCTACATTATGCCCGGCGTTGCGGTTCGGGAGGTTATCATCCTCTTGTGCTTCCTCTGATGAGAATGCTATCATCTTCATCGGCGTTGATCGCGGCTCGATTCACCTTGATGTTTTGTCAGGCTTGGATTTGTTGGTCATGCATTTCTCTCATCGTCATGGCCAACTCCATCTCTAACGAAGTTTTCCGTTGTTTATTCAGCGCTTAGTCTAGCATTTTGGCCACTTGATGCATGCGATCATAAGTGTTTCTTAGGGCTCCTTCTGATGATCGATGATCGATTCGCGGAGCCAATATCCGACGCATCATCCTCGTTGGGTATCCTTGAAGTTTATCGTATCACGGACCGTCGGATAGTCGGACCGCCATGGTTAGTCGTTGCGATCTTGTAGGAATAGCCCGGGCGATGGTTCTTTCTGGTCATATTATTAGTGACCTCGGCGCTCATCCTCGGGATGTCAACCTTTCTTGAATCGCTTGAGGTCTAGGTGTGTTTGTTATTAAGTCTCGGAAGGCCGAACCCTTTACGGTTTCTTGGCTACACTTACACTCAGAAACCCGTTTGATGAGCTTAGAGCACAAACATGATTGTGGCGGTGGAGAGCTCTTCGAGCCTTCTTCGTACTCAGTTGCGTGGTATAACTTCGTCGGCCGTGGCGGTGTGTTAGCGATCTCGGGTATAACGTCCTCATCGTCCGGATAAGCGTCTCTCGAGGGCGGTAACTCCATCGAAGCTTCGAAAGTGACTGGGCTTCGCCCGATGTGGGCAAAGTTTGGCGGACTCTCGGACCGATTTTCAATCCGATAGGAGACTGGGAATCTTCTGTCCTTATTGGAGGATCCGACCCCTGCATGAAGAGTGACCCGTGATTCTTTTAAAGGACCTAGGCGATCCTTGATAGTTGGTTTGGTGGTGGTAGTCGGCTTCCCCACCGGTTGAATCTGAACACCTTTGACTTTGGCGCCGTCGGACTTGGACTTTGGCGTTGAATTGCCTGTAGCGCCGGCTTAAGTGTCGGGGCGAGGCTGGAGTGTGGGCGATCTTAGGTTTGGGGCGTGCGGTAGGGTTGGGGCAGCCGTCGGACTTGGGCCTCAAACACGGTGGTATGTTGGCGGCTTCTTTACCACCTCCTTCTTCAATTCCGCGAGCTTGTACCGCGCTTCGTGCTTGTCACAAAGTGCCGCGGCCTTGGATCGCTCTGGCGTGGGCGGTTCGTTTGACGCGGACCCACTCGTTGGTTGGCGGCTTGGATGGAGTGTAAGAACTCAGTAGTAGTTATAAATTTTCTTGTACCAAACAAGCGATGACTTTCACAAAAGCTTACCAGCGCGCGAATAATGGTGTTAACATGCCCAGGAACAGAGCCAAACTAAGAAAAGACACTGTAATGCAAATATGGACATCTCCACAACTGTAAATATTCAATTATTTGTCGTGTATAGATTACTCAAAAGAGAGAAAAGACTAGGCTTTCGTGACTTCCATCATTAGAGAAGTTAGTTTATTTTGCATGGACTTAAATACTACGCCATGAATATTGTATTCATGTACCTAAATGTTTACAATAAAACCCTCTAACCTCCATAAATTTACGATGGTTCCTTGGGGCAATTATGATGATGAATGTATATTGGAGGTTCTTTGTTTTTATTATCATTTTATTTATTTATTTCTAGAAATTATCACTTTTTCCAACTTTTGTTGCATCGTACTTGATTTTGGAGATATGTTTGCTTTGTATTCATTGATGTATTAGGTTCATGTGTAGGTGAATTATCCTACCAAGTTATATTCCGGATCTCACCATGAGGTTAAAAATAACTGTGATAAGAGAAAAAAGATGAAGTCTTTTCTATTATTCTTTAGTCTCTCAATAACTTT
>CM022702.1:43053576-43162018 GCA_012295165.1 Asparagus setaceus | reverse complement strand
TTTATGGGATGAAGGAGTTCGACATATGATGCACATTCAAACAAAATTTCCAAATGCAATGCTCTATTGTGGACTATCAATGATTTTCCGCCTATGCAAATTTATCTAGTTGGAGCACTAAAGGAAACTTGCATGTCCTATTTGCTATAAAGAAACAAGATCTATGTATCTGCATTTTAGCAAGAAAGAGTGTTATATTGGCCATCGACGATGGCTTCCATTGAATCATCCTAATTAATTAAGAAAGCAAAGTTTGATATCTGTAGATATGAAAGACAAACCATCGCCACTACAGTATACATATTCTCAATCTACTTGATGGATATCAGATATTCATTTTGGAAAGGCACCAAACATTGATGAAGGAAAAGGTCCTAGTAGTCACAAAAGAAGAAGAAAAGATGTCAATAATGGGTTGCCTTATAATTGGAAGAAGAAAAGTTGTTTCTTTAAATTTGGAATATTGGAAGTTTCTTAAGATCAGACACAATTTGGATGTCATGCACATAGAAAAAAATGTATGTGATAATATTGTAGGTACATTGTTGAATTTAGAGAAGAAGACAAAGGATACATTGAAGGCTCGCCAAGATTTGGAAGTTATGAACATCCGAGAGGAATTGTGGCCAGAAAGGCAAGGTAATGGAAAGATAAAGATTCCACCAGCTTTATTCACTATGTCAAGCAAGGAGAGTATAAACTATTTCCCAATTTGTCGAGAAGTTCGGAAGAATATTCTCACAAGAAATATTCTTAGGGATAACTTCGATCGTCGCGGATTGCATCGGCGTGATCAGCGTCCTGATCCTACTCCAATGGGATTCGAGTATAGCTGTTTCCTAATTTGTGAGAAGTTCAGGAAGAATATTCTGCAAAATATTCTTAGGATAATTCGATCGATGCGGATGCATCGGCCAGATCAGCGTGTGATCCTACTCAACTAGGATTACGGTATAAACTGTTTCCTAATTTGTGAAGTTCGGAAGAATACTCTCACAAAGAAATATTCTTAGGAATAACTTCGATCGTGCGGATGCATCGGCCGATCAACGCATCACCGATCCTACTAACTAGGATTACGGTATAAACTATTTCCTAATTTGTGAAAGTTCCGGAAGAATATTCTCCAAGAAATATTCTTAGGGATAACTTCGATCGTGCGGTTATGGCATGTCAATCAGCGTTGCGCGATCCTACTCGGTAGGATTACGAGTATAAGCTGTTTCCTAATTTGTCGAGAAGTTCTGGGAAGAATATTACAAATATTAGGGATAACCGTCGTCGCGGATTACTTAGGCCTTAAAATCAACGCGTCGTGATCCTACTCCAACTAGGATTACGGTATAAAGCGTTTCCCAATTTGTCGAGAAGTTCTAGGAAGAATATTCTCTGAAATATTCTTAGGGATAACTTCGATCGTCTTGAGATTGCATCGGCCGATCAACGATCACCCAATCCTACTCGACTAGGATTACAGTATAAGCTGTTTCCCAATTTGTGAAGTTCCAGGAAGAATATTCTCACAAGAAATATTCTTAGGATAACTTCGATCGTCGGATACATCGGCCGTCAAAGCGTCACCAATCCTACTCCAACTAGGATTAAGTATAAGCTGACCTAATTTGTAGAAAGTTCCGGAAGAATATTCCACAAAATATTAAGGGATAACTTCGATAAATAGGATACTTGTAGACGCCATCAGCGTGCATCGATCCTCTCAACTAGGATTACGGTATAAAGCGTTTTGATTTGTGAGAAGTTCGGAAGAATATTCTCCAAGAAATATTCTTAGGGATAACTTGATCGTCTTGGTTGTGGCCGATCAGCGTCGCAATCCTACTCCAACTAGGATTACGGTATAATTGTTTCCTAATTTGTCGAAGTTCGGAAGAATATTCTCACAAGAAATATTCTTAGGGATAACTTCGATCGATGGGATTACATGGAAATCAGCGGCGTCATGATCCTACTCCAACTAGGATTCACAGTATAAACTATTTCCCAATTTGTAGAAGTTCGGAAGAATATTCTCACAAGAAATATTCTTAGGATAACTTCGATCGTCGCGGATTGCATCGGCGAATCAGCGGCGTCACGATCCTACTCAATTAGGATTACAGTATAAATGTTTCCTAATTTGTGAGAAGTTCGGAAGAATATTCTCACAAAATATTCTTAGGGATAACTTCGATCGTGCGGATTGCATCGGCCTTGATCAGCAGCGTTGATCTCTCCACTAGGATTCTGGTATAAATTGTTTCCAAATTTTCAGCGAGGAGTTCACGGAGAATAATCCATATTCTTAAGGATAACTTCGATGACCCTTATTTCCTCCACCATAATATCGAGAGGAATAATCGGCCAGTGAAAGTCATGGCGACCGGAGCGTGTCGGTCGAAGAAACTTCTCCCAAGTGGATAATAATATCCCAACAACGGTCAAGCGTCGCTTTTCGCCGGTGAAGGCTAGGACGGTGGTTGAAAGCCAAATGGTCTCTGTTTCAACAAGGAATCTTCGGAGGATATCTCCATGAAAGATCAGTCCTCCGTGGTTAAACCAACAACACCGTGATGCGGAAGAATTAGCCGATTGAGGGTTTGAAATTCCATGTACTCGACCGCGGCCAATGTGTAGCCAACAAGGATTACGCGACATCTGGAGAAGTCCAAAAGTCGATGGTTAGTCAAACAACGACCAACCGAACACGAGTTACAAACAAAACTCACCCACCGACTTGAATCAAGATAGCGGTCGGACAATAAATCATGCAAGTGATCTTATCGAGGGAATCCTACAAAGAATTGGATGATCTGAAAGAATCGAAGACTTGAAGCTATCTTTGGGACCCTCAAATGGAAGGCGGGAACCATCATGTCCAAAGCATCCCGGACTCATTAAGAATTGCGGGAGGCGCTTTGGAGGGTATCTAGAAGCGTTGAAAAATACTTACAAGATCCCCGAAACCAACTCGTGGCGAGTCGGGCCGAATGACATGAATGAAATGGGAATGGCGAATCGTTAAGAGCGAACCGACTGACAAACCTTGCGTCACAAGCCTGGTTTAACCGGACTTGAATAAACGATCGGATCCCAGGACCGTTGAACCGGAACAAACCAAGAAGTTAGTCCGGAACCAAATGAGATGGAACCTAAGTCGGAGAAGGCCAAGAGTGAATGGCGGGGCTAAACCCGAGAGCCCAGAAAAAGCTAAACGGCTTGGCGAGCGGCGAGCCTGTCTCGGCCGAGCCAGGATTACCTGCAAGTGGCCGAAGTGGCTCGACCACTGGCGACACACCCCCAACTTGGCCAGAGTGCCTCGGCCAAGTGTTTGAGGCTCGGCCACCATGGCCCGGCCAACTTGGCCAACCGGCCAAGTGGGCTGACTCGGCCATGGTGGACCCACTCGACCCACTTGGCCGAGGTGCCTCGGCCAAGTGGAGAGGCTCGACCACGTCATGAAGCCACTCTCGACCAGCAAGTGAGTGGCTCCGACCAGTGCGTAGAAACCGACCCCCTATGTATAAATGGGGGGTCTTGTGATGGAGGGGGATTTTGGACTTGGGCTTTGGAGGACTTTGGATTCAGTTAGAGAGGACTTGGGCTTGGGATTTTCGTGATTTTCTGAAGAGTTCTCGATTCTGGCCGTCGACGAGACCGAACACCCGGCGAGCACAAGTGGTCGATCTACAAGTGGAAGGTAATGGAATGGGTGAACTACAGATACCCTCTAGGTTAAGCTTGTCTTAACCTCAGGGATAGCGTGATTTCTCCTAGTAGATCTCACCCGCTCGGCGATCCTCTCCTTCCGGTGGTGATCCCGCGGCGATCCTCCTCGCTGGAGTGTGATCCCCGGTAGCCGTTTCCTTCGTGAAATGAGCCCCCTCATCTGTAGTTCGAACCCGGGTCTCTACATGGATTGAATTGCGGTGGTCCACGGACACAAAAGTCCCGGCACGAGCAAAGAACCCATGGCGAGGACCTCGATATCGAGATCCTCGTGTGTTCACAAGGATAAAAAGTTGTAATCTTTTTGATTTCATTGTAAGCCTTAAAATAAAAGGCTTTCTTTTGAATTTTGTTGTAGGCCAAAGAAGCCGTAAGGTTCAAATCAATGACAATCATCCCAACTTTTACATGAACGGTGATCATTGCAGGAAGCCATAGAGTATTTGATTATCACATTTTAATTACATTTTATACCCTTATTACCTATGTTATATGAATAGCGATATTACTAATAATCATTTTATCTTATTTTGCGGGCTAATAAAGAAATAATGAATAAAAGCCCAAATGACTCAAATTCTCTGAATTTCTACCAATATTTGAAGCCCAAATCGAAGACAAACCAAGGCCCAAGATACCAAATTGATCCAAGAGAAATTCGTGAAGAAAAATCAAGAAAGACAAATTAGGTTGGGAACCAATGGGTTGATTAACAGTTGCCAACGGTTAGCTATACAGCTAACCCGGTAACCGATCGGTTTAACAATTCAGTATCTTACTTTTAGATTAGAATCAAATTGATGCAATCCATTCACAAATCGAAACCAGGTTACTAATCAAGTCCTTGAAAGAGGAAATTACGTTGAATACATGCATCTTGAAGCCAACATTTGAAGAACCCTTTATCAATGAACTTAGATTTTTGGAAAATAGAAAACAACAAGATTTTATTTTTGATGAAATTTTTGTTAATAACGAATCTAAGTTCAAAAGCATACAACCATTAATACCTACCTTCCATTCTCGAACATCACTAAAACCAGAAATTTTGGAATTTAAGCACATCGTTGATTATATCATTTTGAAATTCTTTAAATTTCAGTGGGAATTTTCAGCAATAAGGTAGGATTTAATGTAGAATGTGAGCTTCTCATGTTTCATCTTTTATTCTACATTTTTTTTTTGTCTCATAATAATAAAAGAATTCTTCTCTCATGTGAGAGTTTCTTGTTCTTTTCAACAAAAAAAAAAACATATTGAAAAAAAAAAAAAAGAGAATAAATTTTGACTTCACCTTCTCATAAAGGTAATTACAAATTTTTATCATTGTTGAAGTCATTAACAAAATGTAAGTGCTTCCATTCTTATCTGTTTTTACTTTGTGCATAATAGAATTTGCATTGAGGACAATGCAAAATTTAGTGTGGGGTGGGAATTAGTCATTTTATCTTTATCTTAGTTATTTTTTCTTTTTCTTACCATTCTTTTATGTCATTTTTTTCCTTCTTTCATCATAAAAAAAAAAATAGTCACTTGCCAACTAATAGAGTTGATTAATGATCAATTTGATAGAATTTAAGTCTTCTAATCCTAGTTAGTTCTATACTCAAGTTTACCTTTTATGACAACTCCAAATAAATTTCTTAAGAAATGATTTTCAAGTAGTATACTTTACTTAAGTTTTAACTTAGATTTTTAATTAAAGTAAGGGAATTTTGCATGCCTAACTTAGAGTTGAAAATAATTTTTCAAGTTGTCTTGATCCAAATATTGTTCAGAATATATATACATATACACATATATATTATACTAACTTAATAAAAGAAGAAAAAATTCTTAAAATCATTGGTGGTTCTATTTTACTAAGCCTAAGTTGACTGAGTAATTAAGCAGAGGTATTTCTATGCTTAATGACCTAAGCCCAATTGGGTTGGGATTCATTGGCCCAAAACTCGCTAAATGGTCACTTAAGCCCGATTAAAAGAACAAAACCACCAAGGAATAAAGAGTTAAAAAAAGAAATTGTCATACTAATCATGTTTTTATATATAGTTATATTTGTATATGTTCTTGAAAAATTAAATGGATTTAAAGACTTGAAGTTTGTTTAAAACAAAGAGTTAGCATGTTCTTTTCAAAACTTTCAAATTAAATTTTTGAGTTAAACTTGGTTTTGTATAACTATAATGAAAGGATTTTCTTAAGAAAATTACATTGGAGTTATGATAAAAACGTTTCTTGAGTATTAACCAACTTCAATTGGAATGTTTGAAGATATCAAATAAACTAATTATTTTATTAACTTCTTTAAATTGGCAAGTTGATTTGAATTTTGTGGGTATATTCAATGCAAACCCTTGAGACTACAATTCGTCCACTAGGGTAACCTAGGGGTTTAAAGGCTTATTGTATGTGCTAAATACAACCGCGATTCTGTGTGAAAGTGAGTTAGGTTTTCTTTTTATTTTTTCTTTGCTAGAGGACTAGCAAAGTTTAGGTGTGGGGGTATTTGATTATCACATTTTAATGACATTTTATACCCTTATTACCTATGTTATATGAATATTACTAATAATCATTTTTATCTTATTTTGAGGCTAATAAAGAAATAATGAATAAAAGCCCAAATGACTCAAATTCTCGATTTCTACCAATATTTGAAGCCCAAAACGAAGACAAACCAAGGCCCAAGATACCAAATTGATCCAAGAGAAATTCGTGAAGAAAAATCAAGAAAAAGACAAATTGGTTGGAACAATCGGTTGCCAAATAGGTTGGCCAACCGGTTAGCTGTTGGCTAACCGACGTGACGTCGGTTCCCGCATTCAATTAATGGTGGATTTCTCTTCCTTTTGGCTAGGTTTGATCCAATGGTTCACATCAACTCCGTTGGGCTATAAATGTGAGGGTGAAGGCCGAGGTTTTGAGTGTGAAATATTTTGTAAAACTCCATTTGGAGAGGAGGGTCACTCTTAATTGAGAAGACCTTCCAAAATTGTAACTTTGTTACACAATAAATGAAATGTTTCACCTTCAATTTCCTTTCTCTTCTTCTAATCCAAGGACCAAAAGGAGGATTAGATTAAGATCGAGTTGTTGGTTTCTATTTTATTTCTTTTCATTTTCTTCTTTATTTTCTTGTTTGTAGAATAGATTTACTTTCATGCAATTTACTTTCATGCAATTTACTTTCATGCAATTTAATTCCTTGCAATTTACTTTCATGCAATGTATTTAATTCTTGTATTTACTTTCTAGAATAGATTTTTCTTTCTTTAATTCACCTTGAGGCTAGAACCCTCTAGGGAATTACCTTTCTAAGTGTGGAGCTAATATTGTGGGATCCTAGAGATTGTTTGAAACTAGCTAACAAATCCAACTCATTTTCATGAGATTGAGATAAGCTAAGTGGATCTACTCTAGATTCCTCATATCTTTAATTAATCCTCCATACTTTACCTTCTTTATTTTCCTCCTTGTTTTCATTTGTTTGTCATTTTCCTTATTTTTGATTTCATTGATTTTTATTCTCTCTCAATCTCATATTCCTTCATGTGCATATAATCTCAAACCTAGTTTGTTATTATGTGCATATAAACAACACACTCTCAACTTTATTTTCTCCTCTTTTGCACATAATCCACAATCCACTCTCTTACCTCTTCACCACCACTTTCACCATTTTATCACTTTAGTTTTATTTGAATAAACTCCTAATAATGTCATTTGGCATAATTTGAGAACCAAAACTTGAACAAAGCCTTCTACTTCCCGTTCCCGTGGGATCGATAATCTTATATACTATAACTTGATAAAGGTTGTATACTTGCAACTTAGGAGGTAATCATTTATTTCCCATCAAGTTTTTGGTTGTAACGGGTTGGCTAAGGTTGGCTAACCGACGGTGATCGGTTCCCAGATTCAGTTAATGGTGGATTTCTCTTCCTTTTGGCTAGGTTTGATCCAATGGTTCACATCAACTCCGTTGGGCTATAAATAGGGGTGAAGGCTGAGGGTTTTGAGTGTGAAATATTTTGTAAAACTCCATTTGGAGAGGAGGTCACTCTTCATTGAGAAGACCTTCCAAAATTGTAACTTTTGTTACACAATAAATGAAATGTTTCACCTTCAATTTCCTTTCTCTTCTTCTAATCCAAGGACCAAAAGGAGGATTAGATTAAGATCGAGAGTTGTTGGTTTCTATTTTATTTCTTTTTCATTTTCTTCTTTATTTTCTTGTTTGTAGAATAGATTTACTTTCATGCAATTTACTTTCTTGCAATTTACTTCCATGCAATTTAATTCCTTGCAATTTACTTTCATGCAATGTATTTAATTCTTGTATTTACTTTCTAGAATAGATTTTCCTTTTCTTTAATTCACCTTGAGGCTAGAACCCTCTAGGGAATTACCCTTTTCTAAGTGTGGAGCCAATATTGTGATCCCTAGAGATTGTTTGAAACTAGCTAACAAATCCAACTCATTTTCATGAGATTGAGATAAGCTAAGTGGATCTACTCTAGATTCCTCATATCTTTAATTAATCCTCCATACTTTACCTTCTTTATTTTCCTCTTATCCTTGTTTTCATTTGTTTGTTATTTTCCTTTATTTTTGATTTTGATTTTCCTCTTATCCTTGTTTTCATTTGTTTGTTATTTTCCTTTATTTTTGATTTCATTGATTTTACTTCTCTCTCAATCTCATATTCCCTCCATGTGCATATAATCTCAAACCTAGTTTTGTTATTATGTGCATATAACCAACCACATTCTCAACTTTATTTTCTCCTCTTTTGCACATAATCCACAATCCACTCTCTTATCTCTCCACATCCACTTTCACCATTTTCTTACTTTCATTTTATTTTAATAAACTCCTAATTGTCAGCATAATTTGAGAACCAAAACTTGAGCAAAACTCTTCCTACTTCCCGTTCCTCGTGGGATCGATAATCTTATATACTATAACTTGATAAGGGTTGTATACTTGCAACTTAGGAGGTAATCATTTATTTCCCATCAAGTTTTGGCGCGTTGCCAGTGACGGTGCATAAGTAGGATTTTCATTAAGTTTGGTTTTATTTTGTGTGTTTTCTTTTGTGTAGAAACTTGGAGCTTGAAGATCAAGAGTTGAAGATTCAAGATTGAAGAATTGCCTCGAGGCTTTGCATTGCTTTTGTGTGGGTAACTTCTCAATCTAGTATTTTCAATTCCACCCTTTAGATAGTTCATATACATTAGAGACAATTAGGATAAAAAATAAAAATAAAAATAAAAATAAAAAATAAAAGGATTTTTCCTTGTCGATAATTCATTTTTTTATTTATTGTCGACCATAATAAAAAATAAAAGATTTTGTTTGTTTTGCATCCTTTTAGTTGCTTTTAATTCTTAGGGTTGCATTTCATATAATAGTAGGAATTCACCAAGTGATTTGAGCATCTTGATTTGGCACACACTTGAAAATATCTTAAGGGCAAAACCCATTAATCAAGATAAGGTGAGGGATTTCATCACCCTTTCCTTAGCCCAAAATCACTAATTCCTCACTACACTTACCCAAGCCTCTTAAAATTGATTAGGCGTTGGTCCCTAAGGATTCGAGCTCATTAAGGAACAATAATTTCTTAAGTGAACCGGTCCAAGTTTATTTGGATTAATTGGTGTCTAAGGCAAGGTTTAGGGGTTGCGTAAGACGCTCCGAAAGGAAAGAGGTACTTAATTGATCTTTGATCTCCCTCTAGTACTATCCTTACCTGGCTAATTACCCAAGTAAACTTTGATCTTTTCACTAAGGGAATTTTTGGTTAGGAGTGGTCTAAGTCAAGTTTAGGCTTAACCCTAGAGTTAGGGTGATTGGAAAGTGATTGCCTTGATTTATTTTTAGTTAGTTTTTCCTTATTTTTTCTCATCATCTTCTTAACTTTTCTCTTATCCTTTTTCAAAAAAAAAAAAAAATGATTTTGGTGTATGCAAACTTGGGTTAGGGATAATACTAATCGTTTAATTCGTTTTGATTCATCTCTTGAACCAAACGAAATGGCTAATACCAACCCACGTTCTTCAAGATGTTTGTTACCCCACTAGAAATGCAATCCCTCTTGCATAAAACTCCCGAGGTAAATGGAACCAATTTTGAACTTGACCGCATTTCATAAACATGCTTCCCAAATTCTAGGAGTAAACCGAAGGCGCTTACATTTTCATCTCCTTTTGAAGAAGTTTGCCTCATGATTAAGATGAGGGACTTAAGAAGATGCGATCAAACTCGATTTATTCCATTTGCCCTTAAGGACAAAGCCAAAAAATGGCTGTATAGCTTGCCCACAGATTCCATCTCAACTTGGGGTGAATTTGTAAAAGTTTTTCTGAAAAAATTCTTTCCTATCCACAAAACGGTCAAGCTTAGAAACAGCATTCAAAATTTTAAAATTGTCCCGGGAGAACCTTTTTGGAAGTATTTTGACAAATTCAAAGATCTTCTTATCCAATGTCCTCACCATGGTCTTGAAAAGTGGCGATTATGCCAAATCATTTATGAAGGATTGGATTATTCTTCAAAAACTTCCTTAGAGTCAATGTGTCAAGGGGATTTCATGAAGAAAAATCATGAAGCTTGGGACTTTTAGAGAATTTATCAGAAAACTATGCGATTAGAACACTGTGATTCATCAGTTACCCAATCCAATTCTAGAGGTCCTTCCTTAGAGTCAAACATAGCCTCTGAAGCTAAGATGGCTACAATTCTACGCAGGTTAGAAACTTTAGAAACCAAAGAACGAGCTCCGGCTCAAATCAATCAAGTTTCTGCCTCAGGTTGTCACTATCTTTCTGACCCATGCTTGAGCAATGTCCACTCTTAGGAAATACTCAATCTCTAGAACAGGATGAATCTTGCATTCCGGCATCCGATTAATGATCCATTTTCTCCAACCTATAATCCGGGTTGGAGAAATCATCAATTTTGCATGGAATTAGGGTAATTTCTCGAAATAAAATTTCTCCTCTTCAAATCAACAATTCCTAGGGACGCCTTTTCTTTAGGTTCTCAAACCAATTTTCCACAATCAAATCGCCATTTCCAAATCGGTTTCCTCATCATCAATCTACAAATCATATTCCTTCAAATGTTGAGAGCGTCTTAATGTTTTGGAAAGGGGTTTGGAAGCCTTGATTAAAACCTCTACACGGACCACGAACTTGTTGACTCAAACATCTAGCACGATGAACTCCTTTATGCAATCAACGGGACAAATTCTCAACTCCAACACTCAAGCCATAGCTAGATTAGAAAAACCAACTTGGTCAACTAGCTAGCTATAAGTGAGAGAAAGGATCATTTCGAGTCAACCCGTGACCAATCCAGAGCAGGGTCAAGTTCAACTTTTCAAGATCAAGTGAATGCAATCCATTCACAAATCGAAACCGGTTACTAATCAAGTCCTTGAGCGAGAGAATTACGTTGAATACATGCATCTTGAAGCCAACATTTGAAGAACCCTTTATCAATGAACTTAGATTTTTGGAAAATAGAAAACAACAAGATTTTATTTTTGATGAAATTTTTGTTAATAACGAATCTAAGTTCAAAAGCATACAACCATTAATACCTACCTTCCATTCTTTGCGAACATCACTAAAAACCAAAATTTTTGGAATTTAAGCACATCATTGATTATATCATTTTGAAATTCTTTAAATTTCGGGTAGAATTCAGCAATAAGGTAGGATTTAATGTAGAATGTGAGCTTCTCATGTTTCATCTTTTATTCTACATTTTTATTTTTGTCTCATAATAATAAAAAGAATTTATTCTTCTCTCATGTGAGAGTTTCTTGTTCTTTCAACAAAAAAAAAAAAAAAAAAAAAAAAAAAGAGAATAAATTTTTGACTTCACCTTCTCATACCAAAGGTAATTAAATTTTATCATTGTTCGAAGTCGATAGAACAAATGTAAGTGCTTCCATTCTTATCTGTTTTACTTTGTGCATAATAGAATTTGCATTGAGGACAATGCAAAATTTAGTGTGGGGGTGGGAATTAGTCATTTTATCTTTATCTTAGTTTTTTCCTCTTTTTCTTACCATTTTTTATGTCATTTTTTTTTCCTTCTTTCATCATAAAAAAAAAAAAAATAGTCACTTGCCAACTTAATAGAGTTGATTAATAATTGATCAATTTGATAGAATTTAAGTCTTCTAATCCTTAGTTAGTTCTATACTCAAGTTTACCTTTTATGATAACTCCAAATAAATTTCTTAAGAAATGATTTTCAAGTAGTATACTTTACTTAAGTTTTAACTTAGATTTTTAATTAAAGTAATGGAATTTTTGCATGCCTAACTTAGAGTTGAAAATAATTTTTCAAGTTGTCTTGATCAAATATTGTTCAGAATATATATACATATACACATATATATATTATACTAACTTAATAAAAGAAGAAAAATTTCTCTTAAAATCATTGGTGGTTCTATTTTACTAAGCCTAAGTTGGTGAGTAATTAAGCAGAGGAGTATTTCTATGCTTAATGACCTAAGCCCAATTGGGTTGGGATTCATTGGCCCAAAACTCGCTAAATGGTCACTTAGAAAGCCGATTAAAAGAACAAAACCACCAAGGAATAAAGAGTTAAAAAAATTGTCATACTAATCATGTTTTTATATATAGTTATATTTGTATATGTTCTTGAAAAATTAAATGGATTTAAAGACTTGAAGTTTGTTTAAAACAAAGAGTTAGCATGTTCTTTTCAAAACTTTCAAATTAAATTTTTGAGTTAAACTTGGTTTTGTATAACTATAATGAAAGGATTTTCTTAAGAAAATTACATTGAGTTATGATAAAAACGTTTCTTGAGTATTAACCAACTTCAATTGGAATGTTTGAAGATATCAAATGAATTAATTATTTTATTAACTTCTTTAAATTGGCAAGTCGACTAATTTTGTGGGTATATTCACTGCAAACCCTCAGACTACAACTTAGATCCACTAGGGTAACCTAGGGGTTTAAAGGCTTGTTGTATGTGCTAAATACAACGATTCACTTTCTAAAGTGAGTTAGGTTTTCTTTTTATTTTCTTTGCTAGAGGACTAGCAAAAGCTTAGGTGTGGGGGTATTTGATTATCACATTTTAATTACATTTTATACCCTTATTACCTATGTTATATGAATAACGATATTACTAATAATCATTTTTATCTTATTTTGAGGCTAATAAAGAAATAATGAATAAAAGCCCAAATGACTCAAATTCTTTGAATTTCTACCAATATTTGAAGCCCAAATCGAAGACAAACCAAGGCCCAAGATACCAAATTGATCCGAGAAATTGAAGAAAAATCAAGAAAAAATTCGGTTGGGAACCAATCGGTTGACCAACCGGTTGGTAGGTTAATGGTTAGCTAACCGATCAACCGTCGGTTCCCAATGATTCAATTAATGGTGGATTTCTCTTCCTTTTTGGCTAGGTTTGATCCAATGGTTCACATCAACTCCGTTGGGCTATAAATAGGGGTGAAGGCTGAGGGTTTTGAGTGTGAAATATTTTGTAAAAACTCCATTTGGAGAGGAGGGTCACTCTTCATTGAGAAGACCTTCCAAAATTGTAACTTTTGTTACACAATAAATGAAATGTTTCACCCCTTCAATTTCCTTTCTCTTCTTCTAATCCAAGGACCAAAAGGAGGATTAGATTAAGATCAGGAGTTGTTGGTTTCTATTTTATTTCTTTTTCATTTTCTTCTTTATTTTCTTGTTTGTAGAATAGATTTACTTTCATGCAATTTACTTTCTTGCAATTTACTTCCATGCAATTTAATTCCTTGCAATTTACTTTCATGCAATGTATTTAATTCTTGTATTTACTTTCTAGAATAGATTTTCCTTTTCTTTAATTCACCTTGAGGCTAGAACCCTCTAGGGAATTACCCTTTCTAAGTGTGGAGCTAATATTCGTGGGATCCTAGAGATTGTTTGAAACTAGCTAACAAATCCAACTCATTTTCATGAGATTGAGATAAGCTAAGTGGATCTACTCTAGATTCCTCATATCTTTAATTAATCCTCCATACTTTACCTTCTTTATTTTCCTCTTATCCTTGTTTTCATTTGTTTGTTATTTTCCTTTATTTTTGATTTCATTGATTTTTACTTCTCTCTCAATCTCATATTCCCTCCATGTGCATATAATCTCAAACCTAGTTTTGTTATTATGTGCATATAACCACAACCACACTCTCAACTTTATTTTCTCCTCTTTTGCACATAATCCACAATCCACTCTCTTACCTCTTCACCACCACTTTCACCATTTTATCACTTTAGTTTTATTTGAATAAACTCTAATTGTCATGGCAATAATTTGAGAACCAAAACTTGAACAAAGCCCACTCTTCCTTCCCGTGGGATCGATAATCTTTATACTATAACTTGATAAAGGTTGTATACTTGCAACTTAGGAGGTAATCATTTATTTCCCATCAAGTTTTTGGTGCGGTTGGCCAACCGGTTGGCTAACCGGTTGGCTAACTTTCGATCAACCGATCGTTCCCAATGAATTCAGAGATTAATGGTGGATTTCTCTTCCTTTTGGCTAGGTTTGATCCAATGGTTCACATCAACTCCGTTGGGCTATAAATAGGGGTGGTGAGGGTTTTGAGTGTGAAATATTTTGTAAAAACTCCATTTGGAGAGGAGGGTCACTCTTCATTGAGAAGACCTTCCAAAATTGTAACTTTTGTTACACAATAAATGAAATGTTTCACCCCTTCAATTTCCTTTCTCTTCTTCTAATCCAAGGACCAAAAGGAGGATTAGATTAAGATCAGGAGTTGTTGGTTTCTATTTTATTTCTTTTCATTTTCTTCTTTATTTTCTTGTTTGTAGAATAGATTTACTTTCATGCAATTTACTTTCTTGCAATTTACTTCCATGCAATTTAATTCCTTGCAATTTACTTTCATGCAATGTATTTAATTCTTGTATTTACTTTCTAGAATAGATTTTCCTTTTCTTTAATTCACCTTGAGGCTAGAACCCTCTTGGGAATTACCCTTTCTAAGTGTGGAGCTAATATTAGTGGGATCCCTAGAGATTGTTTGAAACTAGCTAACAAATCCAACTCATTTTCATGAGATTGAGATAAGCTAAGTGGATCTACTCTAGATTCCTCATATCTTTAATTAATCCTCCATACTTTACCTTCTTTATTTTCCTCTTATCCTTATTTTTCATTTGTTTGTTATTTTCCTTTATTTTTGATTTCATTGATTTTTACTTCTCTCAATCTCATATTCCCTCCATGTGCATATAATCTCAAACCTAGTTTTGTTATTATGTGCATATAACCACAACCACATTCTCAACTTCATTTTCTCCTCTTTTGCACATAATCCACATCCACTCTCTCTTATCTCTCCACATCCACTTTCACCATTTTCTTACTTTCATTTTATTTTAATAAACTCCTAATTGTCACGCGCATAATTTGAGAACCAAAACTTGAGCAAAACTCTTCCTACTTCCCGTTCCTCGTGGGATCGATAATCTTATATACTATAACTTGATAAAGGTTGTATACTTGCAACTTAGGAGGTAATCATTTATTTCCCATCAAGTTTTTGGCGCCGTTGCCGGGGAACAGTGCATAAGTAGGATTTTCATTAAGTTTGGTTTTTATTTTGTGTGTTTTCTTTTGTGTAGAAACTTGGAGCTTGAAGATCAAGAGTTGAAGATTCAAGATTGAAGAATTGCCTCCAACGAGGCTTTGCATTGCTTTTGTGTGGGTAACTTCTCAATCTAGTATTTTCAATTCCACCCTTTAGATAGTTCATATACATTAGAGACAATTAGGATAAAAAATAAAAAATAAAAAATAAAAAATAAAAGGATTTTTCCCTTAAACCCTAATAAACTTCATTTTTTATTGTCGACCATAATAAAAAAAAAAAAAAGATTTTGTTTGTTTTTGCATCCTTTTTAGTTGCTTTTAATTCTTAGGGTTGCATTTCATATAATAGTAGGAATTCACCAAGTGATTTGAGCATCTTGATTTGGCACACACTTGAAAATATCTTAAGGGCAAAACCCATTAATCAAGATAAGGTGAGGGATTTCATCACCCTTTCCTTAGCCCAAAATCACTAATTCCTCACTACACTTACCCAAGCCTCTTAAAATTGATTAGGCGTTGGCCCCTAAGGATTCGAGCTCATTAAGGAACAATAATTTCTTAAGTGAACCGGTCCAAGTTTATTTGGATTAATTGGTGTCTAAGGCAAGGTTTAGGGTTGCGTAAGGCTCGAGAAAGGAAAGAGGTACTTAATTGATCTTTGATCTCCCTCTAGTACTATCCTTACCTGGCTAATTACCCAAGTAAACTTTGATCTTTTCACTAAGGGAATTTTTGGTTAGGAGCTGGTCTAAGTCAACTTTAGGCTTAACCCTAGAGTTAGGGTGATTGGAAAGTGATTGCCTTGATTTATTTTTAGTTAGTTTTTCCTTATTTTTTTCTCATCATCTTCTTAACTTTTTCTCTTATCCTTTTTCAAATAAAAAAAAATATTTTTTGATTTTGGTGTATGCAAACTTGGGTTAGGGATAATACTAATCGTTTAATTCGTTTTGATTCATCTCTTGAACCAAACGAAATGGCTAATACCAACCCACCTGTTCTTCAAGATGTTTGTTACCCCACTAGAAATGCAATCCCCTCTTGCATAAAACTCCCGAGGTAAATGGAACCAATTTTGAACTTCGACCGCATTTCATAAACATGCTTCCCAAATTCTAGGAGTAGAGCGAGAAGGCGCTTACATTTTCATCTCAATTTGAAGAAGTTTGCCTCATGATTAAGATGAGGGACTTAACAAGATCACAATCTTCGATTCCATTTGCCCTTAAGGACAAAGCCAAAAAATGGCTGTATAGCTTGCCCACAGATTCCATCTCAACTTGGGGTGAATTTGTAACAGTTTTTCTGAAAAAATTCTTTCCTATCCACAAAACAATCAAGCTTAGAAACAGCATTCAAAATTTTAAAATTGTCCCGGGAGAACCTTTTTGGAAGTATTTTGACAAATTCAAAGATCTTCTTATCCAATGTCCTCACCATGGTCTTGAAAAGTGGCGATTATGCCAAATCATTTATGAAGGATTGGATTATTCTTCAAAAACTTCCTTAGAGTCAATGTGTCAAGGGGATTTCATGAAGAAAAATGCCGATGAAGCTTGGGACTTTTTAGAGAATTTATCCGAGAAAACTATGCAGTGGGAACACTGTGATTCATCAGTTACCCAATCCAGTTCTAGAGGTCCTTCCTTAGAGTCAAACATAGCCTCTGAAGCTAAGATGGCTACAATTCTCATGTGTTAGAAACTTTAGAAACCAAAGAACGAGCTCGGCTCAAATCAATCAAGTTTACGCTTCAGGTTGTCATGCTAACTATCTTACTTATTATGCTTGAGCAATGTCCACTCTTAGGAAATACTCAATCTCTAGAACAGATGAATGCTGCATTCCAACATCCGATTAATGATCCATTTTCTCCAACCTATAATCCGGGTTGGAGAAATCATCCAAATTTTGCATGGAATTAGGGTAATTTCTCGGAAATCAAAATTTCACTCCTCTTCAAACCAACAATTCCCTAGGGCAACGAGTTTCTTTCAGTTCTCAAACCAATTTTCCACAATCAAATCGACCATTTCCAAATCGGTTTCCTCATCATCAATCTACAAATCATATTCCTTCAAATGTTGAGAAACGTCTTAATGTTTTGGAAAGGGTTTGGAAGCCTTGATTAAAACCTCTACAGACCACGAACTTGTTGACTCAAACATCTAGCACGATGAACTCCTTTATGCAATCATGGACAAATTCTCAACTCCAACACTCAAGCCATAGCTAGATTAGAAACCCGGCTTGGTCAACTAGCTAGCTATAAGTGAGAGAGAGAAAGGATCATTTCGAGTCAGCCCGAACCATGACCATCAAGGAACGCGGTCAAGTTCAACTTTTCAAGATCAAGTGAATGCAATCCATTCACAACAATCAGAAACCAGTTAATAATCAAGTCCTTGAGCGAGAGAATTACGTTGAATACATGCATCTTGAAGCCAACATTTGAAGAACCCTTTATCAATGAACTTAGATTTTTGGAAAATAGAAAACAACAAGATTTTATTTTGATGAAATTTTTGTTAATAACGAATCTAAGTTCAAAAGCATACAACCATTAATACCTACCATTCCTTTGCGAACATCACTAAAACCCAAAATTTTTGGAATTTAAGCACATCGCTGATTATATCATTTTGAAATTCTTTAAATTTCGGGTAGAATTTTCAGCAATAAGGTAGGATTTAATGTAGAATGTGAGCTTCTCATGTTTCATCTTTTATTCTACATTTTTGTCTCATAATAATAACAAGAATTTATTCTTCTCTCATGTGAGAGTTTCTTGTTCTTTTCAACAAAAAACATATTGAAAAAAAAAAGAGAATAAATTTTGACTTCACCTTCTCATACCAAAGGTAATTGAATTTTTTATCATTGTTAAGTCGACCCGAACAAATGTAAGTGCTTCCATTCTTATCTGTTTTACTTTGTGCATAATAGAATTTGCATTGAGGACAATGCAAAATTTCCGTGTGGGGTGGGAATTAGTCATTTTATCTTTATCTTAGTTTTTTTTTTCCTCTTTTTCTTACCATTTTTTTCTCTTTTCATCATAAAAAAAAAATAGTCACTTGCCAACTTAATAGAGTTGATTAATAATTGATCAAATTGATAGAATTTAAGTCTTCTAATCCTTAGTTAGTTCTATACTCAAGTTTACCTTTTATGATAACTCCAAATAAATTTCTTAAGAAATGATTTTCAAGTAGTATACTTTACTTAAGTTTTAACTTAGATTTTTAATTAAAGTAATGAAATTTTGCATGCCTAACTTAGAGTTGAAAATAATTTTTCAAGTTGTCTTGATCCAAATATTGTTCAGAATATATATACATATACACATATATATATTATACTAACTTAATAAAAGAAGAAAAATTCTCTTAAAATCATTGGTGGTTCTATTTTACTAAGCCTAAGTTGACTGAGTAATTAAGCCCGAGGAGTATTTCTATGCTTAATGACCTAAGCCCAATTGGGTTGGGATTCATTGGCCCAAAACTCGCTAAATGGTCACTTAGAAAGCCCGATTAAAAGAACAAAACCACCAAGGAATAAAGAGTTAAAAAAATTGTCATACTAATCATGTTTTTATATATAGTTATATTTGTATATGTTCTTGAAAAATTAAATGGATTTAAAGACTTGAAGTTTGTTTAAAACAAAGAGTTAGCATGTTCTTTTCAAAACTTTCAAATTAAATCTTTGAGTTAAACTTGGTTTTGTATAACTATAATGAAAGGATTTTCTTAAGAAAATTACATTGGAGTTATGATAAAACGTTTTCTTGAGTATTAACCAACTTCAATTGGAATGTTTGAAGATATCAAATGAATTAATTATTTTATTAACTTCTTTAAATTGGCAAGTTGACTGAATTTTGTGGGTATATTCACTTGCAAACCCTCACGAGACTACAACTCGTCCACTAGGGTAACCTAGGGTTTAAAGGCTTGTTGTATGTGCTAAATACAACCGCGATTCTATGAAAGTGAGTTAGGTTTTCTTTTTATTTTCTTTGCTAGAGGACTAGCAAAAGCTTAGGTGTGGGGGTATTTGATTATCACATTTTAATTACATTTTTATACCCTTATTACCTATGTTATATGAATAACGATATTACTAATAATCATTTTTATCTTATTTTGCAGCTAATAAAGAAATAATGAATAAAAGCCCAAATGACTCAAATTCTTTGAATTTCTACCAATATTTGAAGCCCAAATCAAGACAAACCAAGGCCCAAGATACCAAATTGATCCAAGAGAAATTCGTGAAGAAAAATCAAGAAAAGACAAATTCGGTTGGGAACCAATCGGTTGACCAACCGTTGGCCAACCGGTTGGCTAACGGTTGTAATAACCGTGGCTATGGGTTATACGATCGATTCGGTTTCTCAATTCAGTTAATGGTGGATTTCTCTTCCTTTTGGCTAGGTTTGATCCAATGGTTCACATCAACTCCGTTGGGCTATAAATAGGGGTGAAGGTGAGGGTTTTGAGTGTGAAATATTTTGTAAAACTCCATTTGGAGAGGAGGGTCACTCTTCATTGAGAAGACCTTCCAAAATTGTAACTTTGTTACACAATAAATGAAATGTTTCACCCTTCAATTTCCTTTCTCTTCTTCTAATCCAAGGACCAAAAGGAGGATTAGATTAAGATCAGAGTTGTTGGTTTCTATTTTATTTCTTTTCATTTTCTTCTTTATTTTCTTGTTTGTAGAATAGATTTACTTTCATGCAATTTACTTTCTTGCAATTTACTTTCATGCAATTTAATTCCTTGCAATTTACTTTCATGCAATGTATTTAATTCTTGTATTTACTTTCTAGAATAGATTTTCCTTTTCTTTAATTCACCTTGAGGCTAGAACCCTCTAGGGAATTACCCTTTTCTAAGTGTGGAGCTAATATTCGTGGGATCCCTAGAGATTGTTTGAAACTAGCTAACAAATCCAACTCATTTTCATGAGATTGAGATAAGCTAAGTGGATCTACTCTAGATTCCTCATATCTTTAATTAATCCTCCATACTTTACCTTCTTTATTTTCCTCTTATCCTTATTTTTCATTTGTTTGTTATTTTCCTTTATTTTTGATTTCATTGATTTTACTTCTCTCTCAATCTCATATTCCTTCATGTGCATATAATCTCAAACCTAGTTTTGTTATTATGTGCATATAACCACAACCACATTCTCAACTTCATTTTCTCCTCTTTTGCACATAATCCACATCCACTCTCTTATCTCTCCACATCCACTTTCACCATTTTCTTACTTTCATTTTATTTTAATAAACTCCTAATTGTCACATATAATTTGAGAACCAAAACTTGAGCAAAACTCTTCCTACTTCCGTTCCTCGTGGGATCGATAATCTTTTATACTATAACTTGATAAAGGTTGTATACTTGCAACTTAGGAGGTAATCATTTATTTCCCATCAAGTTTTTGGCCGTTCTTGAAGGTGCATAAGTAGGATTTTCATTAAGTTTGGTTTTTATTTTGTGTGTTTTCTTTGTGTAGGAACTTGGAGCTTGAAGATCAAGAGTTGAAGATTCAAGATTGAAGAATTGCCTCCAACGAGGCTTTGCATTGCTTTTGTGTGGGTAACTTCTCAATCTAGTATTTTCAATTCCACCCTTTAGATAGTTCATATACATTAGAGACAATTAGGATAAAAAAAAAATAAAAATAAAAATAAAAATAAAAGGATTTTTTCCTTGTCGACCCTAATAAACTTCATTTTTTATTGTCGACCATAATAAAAAATAAAAAGTTTTTTGTTTTTTTTGCATCCTTTTTAGTTGCTTTTAATTCTTAGGGTTGCATTTCATATAATAGTAGGAATTCACCAAGTGATTTGAGCATCTTGATTTGGCACACACTTGAAAATATCTTAAGGGCAAAACCCATTAATCAAGATAAGGTAGGGATTTCATCACCCTTTCCTTAGCCCAAAAATCACTAATTCCTCATTACACATACCAAGCCTCTTAAAATTGATTAGGCGTTGGCCCCTAAGGATTCGAGCTCATTAAGGAACAATAATTTCTTAAGTGAACCGGTCCAAGTTTATTTGGATTAATTGGTGTCTAAGGCAAGGTTTAGGGAGTTCGCGTGAAAGTACTTAATTGATCTTTGATCTCCTCTAGTACTATCCTTACGGCTAATTACCCAAGTAAACTTTGATCTTTTCACTAAGGGAATTTTTGGTTAGGAGCCGGTCTAAGTCAAGTTTAGGCTTAACCCTAGAGTTAGGGTGATTGGAAAGTGATTGCCTTGATTTATTTTAGTTAGTTTTTCCTTATTTTTTCTCATCATCTTCTTAACTTTTCTCTTATCCTTTTTCAAATAAAAAAAATATTTTTGATTTTGGTGTATGCAAACTTGGGTTAGGGATAATACTAATCGTTTAATTCGTTTTGATTCATCTCTTGAACCAAACGAAATGGCTAATACCAACCCACCTGTTCTTCAAGATGTTTGTTACCCCACTAGAAATGCAATCCCTCTTGCATAAAACTCCCCGAGGTAAATGGAACCAATTTTGAACTTAGGCATTTCATAAACATGCTTCCCAAATTCTAGGAGTAGAAACCGAAGACGCTTACATTTTCTCAATTTGAAGAAGTTTGCCTCATGATTAAGATGAGGGACTTAACTGAAGATGCGATCAAACTCCGATTTATTCCATTTGCCCTTAAGGACAAAGCCAAAAATGGTCAGATAGCTTGCCCACGATTCCATCTCAACTTGGGGTGAATTTGTAAAAGTTTTTCGAAAAATTCTTTCCTATCCACAAAACAATCAAGCTTAGAAACAGCATTCAAAATTTTAAAATTGTCCCGGAGAACCTTTTGGAAGTATTTTGACAAATTCAAAGATCTTCTTATCCAATGTCCTCACCATGGTCTTGAAAAGTGGCGATTATGCCAAATCATTTATGAAGGATTGGATTATTCTTCAAAACTTCCTTAGAGTCAATGTGTCAAGGGGATTTCATGAAGAAAAATTGTGGCTTGGGACTTTTAGAGAATTTATCCGAGAAAACTATGCATTGGGAACACGTGATTCATCGATTACCCAATCCAATTCTAGAGGTCCTTCCTTAGAGTCAAACATAGCCTCTGAAGCTAAGATGGCTACAATTCTCTGCAGTTAGAAACTTTAGAAACCAAAGAACAAGCTCGGCTCAAATCAATCAAGTTTCTTTCAAGGTTGTCATAACTATCTTTCTACGTATTATGCTTGAGCAATGTCCACTCTTAGGAAATACTCAATCTCTAGAACGGATGAATGTGCATTCCAAATCCGATTAATGATCTATTTTCTCCAACCTATAATCCGGGTTGGAGAAATCATCCAATTTGCATGGAATTAGGGTAATTTCTCGGAAATCAAAATTTCACTCCTCTTCAAACCAACAATTCCCTAGGGCCGCAGTTTCTTTCAGTTCAAACCAACTTTCCACAAATCAAGCCATTTCCAAATGGTTTCCTCATCATCAATCTACAAATCATATTCCTTCAAATGTTGAGAAACGCCTTAATGTTTTGGAAAGGGGTTTGAAGCCTTGATTAAAACCTCTACACAGACCACGAACTTGTTGACTCAAACATCTAGCACGATGAACTCCTTTATGCAATCAACAGGACAAATTCTCAACTCCAACACTCAAGCCATAGCTAGATTAGAAACCCAGCTTGGTCAACTAGCTAGCTTATAAGTGAGAGAGAAAGGATCATTTCGAGTCAACCCGTGACCAATCCAAGGAACGGGTCAAGTTCAACTTTTCAAGATCAAGTGAATGCAATCCATTCACAACAATCAGAAACCAGGGTTACTAATCAAGTCCTTGAGCGAGAATTACGTTGAATACATGCATCTTGAAGCCAACATTTGAAGAACCCTTTATCAATGAACTTAGATTTTTGGAAAATAGAAAACAACAAGATTTTATTTTTGATGAAATTTTTGTTAATAACTAATCTAAGTTCAAAAGCATACAACCATTAATACCTACCTTCCATTCTTTGCGAACATCACTAAAACCCCGAAATTTTGGAATTTAAGCACATCATTGATTATATCATTTTGAAATTCTTTAAATTTGGGTAGAATTTTCAAAGAATAAGGTAGGATTTAATGTAGAATGTGAGCTTCTCATGTTTCATCTTTTATTCTACATTTTTATTTTTTGTCTCATAATAATAACAAGAATTTATTCTTCTCTCATGTGAGAGTTTCTTGTTGTTCTTTATTTCAAAACAAAAAAAAGAGAATAAATTTTGACTTCACCTTCTCATACCAAAGGTAATTACAGAATTTTTATCATTGTTCAAGTCGACCAACAAATGTAAGTGCTTCCATTCTTATCTGTTTTACTTTGTGCATAATAGAATTTGCATTGAGGACAATGCAAAATTTAGGTGTGGGGTGGGAATTAGTCATTTTTATCTTTATCTTAGTTATTTTTTCTTTTTCTTACCATTTTTATGTCATTTTTTTCTTCTTTTCATCATAAAAAAAAAAAAAAATAGTCACTTGCCAACTTAATAGAGTTGATTAATAATTGATCAATTTGATAGAATTTAAGTCTTCTAATCCTTAGTTAGTTCTATACTCAAGTTTACCTTTTATGACAACTCCAAATAAATTTCTTAAGAAATGATTTTCAAGTAGTATACTTTACTTAAGTTTTAACTTAGATTTTTAATTAAAGTAATGGAATTTTTGCATGCCTAACTTAGAGTTGAAAATAATTTTTCAAGTTGTCTTGATCCAAATATTGTTCAGAATATATATACATATACACATATATATATTATACTAACTTAATAAAAGAAGAAAAAATTCTCTTAAAATCATTGGTGGTTCTATTTTACTAAGCCTAAGTTGACTGAGTAATTAAGCCCGAGGAGTATTTCTATGCTTAATGACCTAAGCCCAATTGGGTTGGGATTCATTGGCCAAAACTCGCTAAATGGTCACTTAGAAAGCCCGATTAAAAGAACAAAACCACCAAGGAATAAAGAGTTAAAAAAGAAATTGTCATACTAATCATGTTTTTATATATAGTTATATTTGTATATGTTCTTGAAAAATTAAATGGATTTAAAGACTTGAAGTTTGTTTAAAACAAAGAGTTAGCATGTTCTTTTCAAAACTTTCAAATTAAATTTTTGAGTTAAACTTGGTTTTGTATAACTATAATGAAAGGATTTTCTTAAGAAAATTACATTGGAGTTATGATAAAACGTTTTCTTGAGTATTAACCAACTTCAATTGGAATGTTTGAAGATATCAAATGAATTAATTATTTTATTAACTTCTTTAAATTGGCAAGTTGACTGAATTTTGTGGGTATATTCACTGCAAACCCTCACGAGACTACAACTCGTCCACTAGGGTAACCTAGGGGTTTAAAGGCTTGTTGTATGTGCTAAATACAACCGCGATTCCTGCAAAAGTGAGTTAGGTTTTCTTTTTATTTTCTTTGCTAGAGGACTAGCAAAAGTTTAGGTGTGGGGGTATTTGATTATCACATTTTAATTACATTTTTATACCCTTATTACCTATGTTATATGAATAACGATATTACTAATAATCATTTTTATCTTATTTTGCGTGCTAATAAAGAAATAATGAATAAAAGCCCAAATGACTCAAATTCTCAATTTCTACCAATATTTGAAGCCCAAATCAAGACAAACCAAGGCCCAAGATACCAAATTGATCCAAGAGAAATTCGTGAAGAAAAATCAAGAAAAGACAAATTGGTTGGGAACCAATCGGTTGACCAACCGGTTGTAACAGTTGGCTAACCGTTATTAACCGACGGCTAACCGGTTGGCTAACATCGCCAACCGATGGGTTTCTAGATTCAGTTAATGGTGGATTTCTCTTCCTTTTGGCTAGGTTTGATCCAATGGTTCACATCAACTCCGTTGGGCTATAAATAGGGTGAAGGTCGAGGGTTTTGAGTGTGAAATATTTTGTAAAACTCCATTTGGAGAGGAGGGTCACTCTTAATTGAGAAGACCTTCCAAAATTGTAACTTTTGTTACACAATAAATGAAATGTTTCACCCCTTCAATTTCCTTTCTCTTCTTCTAATCCAAGGACCAAAAGGAGGATTAGATTAAGATCAGGAGTTGTTGGTTTCTATTTTATTTCTTTTTCATTTTCTTCTTTATTTTCTTGTTTGTAGAATAGATTTACTTTCATGCAATTTAATTTCATGCAATTTACTTTCATGCAATTTACTTTCATGCAATGTATTTAATTCTTGTATTTACTTTCTAGAATAGATTTTTCTTTTCTTTAATTCACCTTGAGGCTAGAACCCTCTAGGGAATTACCCTTTTCTAAGTGTGGAGCCAATATTTGTGGGATCCCTAGAGATTGTTTGAAACTAGCTAACAAATCCAACTCATTCTTGTGAGATTGAGATAAGCTAAGTGGATCTACTCTAGATTCCTCATATCTTTAACTAATCCTCCATACTTTACATTCTTGATTTTGCACTTATCCTTATTTTTCATTTGTTTGTTATTTTCCTTTATTCTTGATTTTGATTTTCCTTTACTCTCTCTCTCTCTCTCAATCTTGCTTTCTTTTATTTTGCACTTATTTTCTCTCAATCTCATATTCCCTCCATGTGCATATAATCTCAAACCTAGTTTTGTTATTATGTGCATATAACCACAACCACACTCTCAACTTTATTTTCTCCTCTTTTGCACATAATCCACAATCCACTCTCTCTTATCTCTCCACATCCACTTTCACCATTTTATCACTTTAGTTTTATTTGAATAAACTCCTAATTGTCACGCGCATAATTTGAGAACCAAAACTTGAGCAAAACTCTTCCTACTTCCCGTTCCTCGTGGGATCGATAATCTTATATACTATAACTTGATAAAGGTTGTATACTTGCAACTTAGGAGGTAATCATTTATTTCCCATCAAGTTTTTATGCCGCTGTCGGGAACGGCATAAGTAGGATTTTCATTAAGTTTGGTTTTTATTTTGTGTGTTTTCTTTGTGTAGGAACTTGGAGCTTGAAGATCAAGAGTTGAAGATTCAAGATTGAAGAATTGCCTCCAACGAGGCTTTGCATTGCTTTTGCGTGGGTAACTTCTCCATCTAGTATTTTCAATTCCACCCTTTAGATAGTTCATATACATTAGAGACAATTAGGATAAAAAAAAATAAAAAAAATAAAAAAAATAAAAGGATTTTTTCCCTTGTCGACCCTAATAAACTTCATTTTTTTTATTGTCGACCATAATAAAAAAAATATATAAAGATTTTTGTTTGTTTTTGCATCCTTTTTAGTTGCTTTTAATTCTTAGGGTTGCATTTCATATAATAGTAGGAATTCACCAAGTGATTTGAGCATCTTGATTTGGCACACACTTGAAAATATCTTAAGGGCAAAACCCATTAATCAAGATAAGGTGAGGGATTTCATCACCCTTTCCTTAGCCCAAAAATCACTAATTCCTCACTACACTTACCCAAGCCTCTTAAAATTTGATTAGACGTTGGCCCCTAAGGATTCGAGCTCATTAAGGAACAATAATTTCTTAAGTGAACCGTCCAAGTTTATTTGGATTAATTGGTGTCTAAGGCAAGGTTTAGGGGTTGCGTATATCCAAAGGAAAGAGGTACTTAATTGATCTTTGATCTCCTCTAGTACTATCCTTACCTGGCTAATTACCCAAGTAAACTTTGATCTTTTCACTAAGGGAATTTTGGTTAGAGCTGGTCTAAGTCAAGTTTAGGCTTAACCCTAGAGTTAGGGTGATTGGAAAGTGATTGCCTTGATTTATTTTTAGTTAGTTTTTTCTTATTTTTTCTCATCATCTTCTTAATTTTTCTCTTATCCTTTTCAAAAAAAAAAAAATTTTGATTTTGGTGTATGCAAACTTGGGTTAGGGATAATACTAATCGCTTAATTCGCTTTTGATTCATCTCTTGAACCAAACGAAATGGCTAATACCAACCCACCTGTTCTTCAAGATGTTTGTTACCCCACTAGAAATGCAATCCCTCTTGCATAAAACTCCCCGAGGTAAATGGAACCAATTTTGAACTTAGACCGCATTTTATTAACATGCTTCCCAAATTCCTAGAGTAGAAACCAAGACGCTTACATTTTCATCTCCTAATTTGAAGAAGTTTGCCTCATGATCAAGATGAGGGACTTAACCGAAGATGCGATCAAACTCCGATTTATTCCATTTGCCCTTAAGGACAAAGCCAAAAATGGTCAGATAGCTTGCCCACGATTCCATCTCAACTTGGGGTGAATTTGTAAAGTTTTTCCAAAAATTCTTTTCCTATCCATAAAACGGTCAAGCTTAGAAACAAGATTCAAAATTTTAAAATTGTCCCTGAGAACCTTTTGGAAGTATTTTGACAAATTCAAAGATCTTCTTATCCAATGTCCTCACCATGGTCTTGAAAAGTGGCGATTATGCCAAATCATTTATGAAGGATTGGATTATTCTTCAAAAACTTCCTTAGAGTCAATGTGTCAAGGGGATTTCATGAAGAAAAACGTGAAAGCTTGGGACTTTTAGAGAATTTATCAGAAAACTATGCGATTGGAACAACTTGATTCATCGATTAATCCAATTCTAGAGGTCCTTCCTTAGAGTCAAACATAGCCTCCAAGCTAAGATGGCTACAATTCTACGCAGTTAGAAACTTTAGAAACCAAAGAACGAAGCCCGCTCAAATCAATCAAGTTTCGCCTCAGGTTGTCATATCTTTACTGCCCATGCTTGAGCAATGTCCACTCTTAGGAAATACTCAATCTCTAGAAACGAGATGTCGCATTCCGCATCCGATTAATGATCCATTTTCTCCAACCTATAATCCAGTTGGAGAAATCATCCTAATTTTGCATGGAATTAGGTAATTTCTGAAATAAAAATTTCACTCCCTCTTCAAATCAACAATTCCTAGGGCAACGCAGCTTTTCAGCTTCAAACCAACTTTCCACAACCAAATCGACCATTTCCAAATCAGTTTCCTCATCATCAATCTACAAATCATATTCCTTCAAATGTTGAGAAACGCCTTAATGTTTTGGAAAGGGGTTTGGAAGCCTTGATTAAAACCTCTACGGACCACGAACTTGTTGACTCAAACATCTAGCACGATGAACTCCTTTATGCAATCAACAGACAAATTCTCAACTCCAACACTCAAGCCATAGCTAGATTAGAAACCCAGCTTGGTCAACTAGCTAGCTCTATAAGTGAGAGAGAAAGGATCATTTCCAGTCAACCCGTGACCAATCCAAGGAACGCGGGTCAAGTTCAACTTTTCAAGATCAAGTGAATGCAATCCATTCACAACAATCGAAACCAGTTACTAATCAAGTCCTTCAATCCAGAGAATTACGCTGAATACATGCATCTTGAAGCCAACATTTGAAGAACCCTTTATCAATGAACTTAGATTTTGGAAAATAGAAAACAACAAGATTTTATTTTTGATGAAATTTTTGTTAATAACGAATCTAAGTTCAAAAGCATACAACCATTAATACCTACCTTCCATTCTTTGCGAACATCACTAAAACCCGAAATTTTGGAATTTAAGCACATCATTGATTATATCATTTTGAAATTCTTTAAATTTCGGGTAGAATTTTCAGCAATAAGGTAGGATTTAATGTAGAATGTGAGCTTCTCATGTTTCATCTTTTATTCTACATTTTTATTTTTTGTCTCATAATAATAAAAGAATTTATTCTTCTCTCATGTGAGAGTTTCTTGTTCTTTTCAACAAAAAAAAACATATTGAAAAAAAAAAAAGAGAGAATAAATTTTGACTTCACCTTCTCATACCAAAGGTAATTACAGAATTTTATCATTGTTCAAGTCGACCGAACAAATGTAAGTGCTTCCATTCTTATCTGCTTTTACTTTGTGCATATTAGAATTTGCATTGAGGACAATGCAAAATTTAGGTGGGGTGGGAATTAGTCATTTTTATCTTTATCTTAGTTATTTTTTTCTTTTTCTTACCATTCTTTTATATTTTTTTTTTTTCCTTCTTTTCATCATAAAAAAAAAAATAGTCACTTGCCAACTTAATAGAGTTGATTAATAATTGATCAATTTGATAGAATTTAAGTCTTCTAATCCTTAGTTAGTTCTATACTCAAGTTTACCTTTTATGACAACTCCAAATAAATTTCTTAAGAAATGATTTTCAAGTAGTATACTTTACTTAAGTTTTAACTTAGATTTTAATTAAAGTAATGGAATTTTTGCATGCCTAACTTAGAGTTGAAAATAATTTTTCAAGTTGTCTTGATCCAAATATTGTTCAGAATATATATACATATACACATATATATTATACTAACTTAATAAAAAGAAGAAAAAATTCTCTTAAAATCATTGGTGGTTCTATTTTACTAAGCCTAAGTTGACTGAGTAATTAAGCCCGAGGAGTATTTCTATGCTTAATGACCTAAGCCCAATTGGGTTGGGATTCATTGGCCCAAAACTCGCTAAATGGTCACTTAGAAAGCCCGATTAAAAAGAACAAAACCACCAAGGAATAAAGAGTTAAAAAAAAAAATTGTCATACTAATCATGTTTTTATATATAGTTATATTTGTATATGTTCTTGAAAAATTAAATGGATTTAAAGACTTGAAGTTTGTTTAAAACAAAGAGTTAGCATGTTCTTTTCAAAACTTTCAAATTAAATTTTGAGTTAAACTTGGTTTTGTATAACTATAATGAAAGGATTTTCTTAAGAAAATTACATTGAGTTATGATAAAACGCTTTCTTGAGTATTAACCAACTTCAATTGGAATGTTTGAAGATATCAAATGAATTAATTATTTTATTAACTTCTTTAAATTGGCAAGTTGACTGAATTTTGTGGGTATATTCACTGCAAACCCTCACGAGACTACAACTCGTCCACTAGGGTAACCTAGGGTTTAAAGGCTTGTTGTATGTGCTAAATACAACCGCGATTCTATGAAAGTGAGTTAGGTTTTCTTTTATTTTCTTTGCTAGAGGACTAGCAAAAGTTTAGGTGTGGGGTATTTGATTATCACATTTTAATTACATTTTTATACCCTTATTACCTATGTTATATGAATAACGATATTACTAATAATCATTTTTATCTTATTTTGCGTGCTAATAAAGAAATAATGAATAAAAGCCCAAATGACTCAAATTCTCTAATTTCTACCAATATTTGAAGCCCAAATCAAGACAAACCAAGGCCCAAGATACCAAATTGATCCAAGAGAAATTCGTGAAGAAAATCAAGAAAAGACAAATTCGGTTGAGAACCATCGGTTGACCAACGGTTGGCAACCGGTTGGCTAACGGTTGTAATAACCGTGGCTATGGGTTATACGATCGATTCGGTTTCTCAATTCAGTTAATGGTGGATTTCTTCCTTTTGGCTAGGTTTGATCCAATGGTTCACATCAACTCATGGGCTATAAATAGGGTGAAGGCCGAGGGTTTTGAGTGTGAAATATTTTGTAAAACTCCATTTGGAGAGGAGGGTTACTCTTAATTGAGGAGACCTTCCAAAATTGTAACTTTTGTTACACAATAAATGAAATTTTCACCCTTCAATTTCCTTTCTCTTCTTCTAATCCAAGGACCAAAAGGAGGATTAGATTAAGATCAGGAGTTGTTGGTTTTCCTTTTATTTCTTTTTCATTTCTTTCTTGTTCATTTATATGCTTTGTAGCTTAGATTTACTTTCATGCAATTTAATTTCATGCAATTTACTTTCATGCAATTTACTTTCATGCAATGTATTTAATTCTTGTATTTACTTTCTAGAATAGATTTTTCTTTTCTTTAATTCACCTTGAGGCTAGAACCCTCTTGGGAATTACCCTTTTCTAAGTGTGGAGCCAATATTTGTGGGATCCCTAGAGATTGTTTGAAACTAGCTAACAAATCCAACTCATTCTTGTGAGATTGAGATAAGCTAAGTGGATCTACTCTAGATTCCTCATATCTTTAACTAATCCTCCATACTTTACATTCTTGATTTTGCACTTATCCTTATTTTTCATTTGTTTGTTATTTTCCTTTATTCTTGATTTTGATTTTCCTTTACTCTCCTCTCTCTCTCAATCTTGCTTTCTTTTATTTTGCACTTATTTTCTCTCAATCTCATATTCCTCCATGTGCATATAATCTCAAACTTAGTTTTGTTATTATGTGCATATAACCACAACCACACTCTCAACTTTATTTTCTCCTCTTTTGCACATAATCCACAATCCACTCTCTCTTACCTCTTCACCACCACTTTCACCATTTTATCACTTTAGTTTTATTTGAATAAACTCCTAATTGTCACGCGCATAATTTGAGAACCAAAACTTGAACAAAGCCCTTCCTACTTCCCGTTCCTCGTGGGATCGATAATCTTATATACTATAACTTGATAAAGGTTGTATACTTGCAACTTAGGAGGTAATCATTTATTTCCCATCAAGTTTTGGGCTTCTTTGGTGGTCACATAAGTAGGATTTTCATTAAGTTTGGTTTTTATTTTGTGTGTTTTCTTTTGTGGAGGAACTTGGAGCTTGAAGATCAAGAGTTGAAGATTCAAGATTGAAGAATTGCCTCCAACGAGGCTTTGCATTGCTTTTGTGTGGGTAACTTCTCCATCTAGTATTTTCAATTCCACCCTTTAGATAGTTCATATACATTAGAGACAATTAGGATAAAAAATATATATATATATAAAAAATAAAAAAATAAAAGGATTTTTTTCCCTTGTCGAATTTAATAAACTTCATTTTTTTTATTGTCGACCATAATAAAAAAATAAAAGATTTTTGTTTGTTTTGCATCCTTTTAGTTGCTTTTAATTTTAGGGTTGCATTTCATATAATAGTAGGAATTCACCAAGTGATTTGAGCATCTTGATTTGGCACACACTTGAAAATATCTTAAGGGCAAAACCCACTAATCAAGATAAGGTGAGGGATTTCATCACCCTTTCCTTAGCCCAAAAATCACTAATTCCTCACTACACTTACCCAAGCCTCTTAAAATTTGATTAGACGTTGGCCCCTAAGGATTCGAGCTCATTAAGGAACAATAATTTCTTAAGTGAACCGTCCAAGTTTATTTGGATTAATTGGTGTCTAAGGCAAGGTTTAGGGGTTGCGTAAGGCTCAGAAGGAAAGAGGTACTTAATTGATCTTTGATCTCCTCTAGTACTATCCTTACTGGCTAATTACCCAAGTAAACTTTGATCTTTTCACTAAGGGAATTTTGGTTAGGAGCTGGTCTAAGTCAAGTTTAGGCTTAACCCTAGAGTTAGGGTGATTGGAAAGTGATTGCCTTGATTTATTTTTAGTTAGTTTTTCCTTATTTTTTCTCATCATCTTCTTAATTTTTTCTCTTATCCTTTTCAAAAAAAAAAAATTTTGATTTTGGTGTATGCAAACTTGGGTTAGGGATAATACTAATCGCTTAATTCGCTTTTGATTCATCTCTTGAACCAAACGAAATGACTAATACCAACCCACCTGTTCTTCAAGATGTTTGTTACCCCACTAGAAATGCAATCCCTCTTGCATAAAACTCCCGAGGTAAATGGAACCAATTTTGAACTTAGACCGCATTTTATTAACATGCTTCCCAAATTCTAGAGTAGAAACCAAGACGCTTACATTTTCATCTCCTAATTTGAAGAAGTTTGCCTCATGATCAAGATGAGGGACTTAACCAAGATGCGATCAAACTCCGATTTATTCCATTTGCCCTTAAGGACAAAGCCAAAAATGGTCAGATAGCTTGCCCACGATTCCATCTCAACTTGGGGTGAATTTGTAAAAGTTTTTCTGAAAAAATTCTTTCCTATCCATAAAACGGTCAAGCTTAGAAACAGCATTCAAAATTTTAAAATTGTCCCGGGAGAACCTTTTTGAAAGTATTTTGACAAATTCAAAGATCTTCTTATCCAATGTCCTCACCATGGTCTTGAAAAGTGGCGATTATGCCAAATCATTTATGAAGGATTGGACTATTCTTCAAAAATTTCCTTAGAGTCAATGTGTTAAGGGGATTTCATGAAGAAAAACGTCCGACTTGGGACTTTTAGAGAATTTATCAGAAAACTATCGGTGGGAACACGGATTCATCGATTCCCAATCCAATTCTAGAGGTCCTTCCTTAGAGTCAAACATAGCCTCCAAGCTAAGATGGCTACAATTCTACGCAGTTAGAAACTTTAGAAACCAAAGAACGAGCTCGGCTCAAATCAATCAAGTTTCTACCAGTTGTCATAACTATCTTTCTACGACCATGCTTGAGCAATGTCCACTCTTAGGAAGTACTCAATCTAGAAACAGGATGAATCTTTGCATTCCAAAGATTAATGATCCATTTTCTCCAACCTATAATCCGGTTGGAGAAATAATTTGCATGGAATTAGGGTAATTTCTGAAATAAAAATTTCACTCCTCTTCAAATCAACAATTCCCAGAGAACGCGAGTTTCTTTCAGTTCTCAAACCAACTTTCCACAACCAAATCACCATTTCCAAATCAGTTTCCTCATCATCAATCTACAAATCATATTCCTTCAAATGTTGAGAAACGCCTTAATGTTTTGGAAAGGGGTTTGGAAGCCTTGATTAAAACCTCTACACGGACTCTGAACTTGTTGACTCAAACATCTAGCACGATGAACTCCTTTATGCAATCAACAGACAAATTCTCAACTCCAACACTCAAGCCATAGCTAGATTAGAAACCCAGCTTGGTCAACTAGCTAGCTATAAGTGAGAGAGAGAAAGGATCATTTCGAGTCAACCCGTGACCAATCCAAGGAACGGGTCAAGTTCAACTTTTCAAGATCAAGTGAATGCAATCCATTCACAACAATCGTGAAACCGTGTTACTAATCAAGTCCTTGAGCAGAGAATTACGTTGAATACATGCATCTTGAAGCCAACATTTGAAGAACCCTTTATCAATGAACTTAGATTTTGGAAAATAGAAAACAACAAGATTTTATTTTTGATGAAATTTTGTTAATAACGAATCTAAGTTCAAAAGCATACAACCATTAATACCTACCTTCCATTGTCAACATCACTAAAACCCGAAATTTTTGGAATTTAAGCACATCATTGATTATATCATTTTGAAATTCTTTAAATTTCTGGTAGAATTTTCAGCAATAAGGTAGGATTTAATGTAGAATGTGAGCTTCTCATGTTTCATCTTTTATTCTACATTTTTATTTTTGTCTCATAATAATAAAAGAATTTATTCTTCTCTCATGTGAGAGTTTCTTGTTCTTTCAACAAAAAAAAAAAAACATATTGAAAAAAAAAAAAGAGAGAATAAATTTTGACTTCACCTTCTCATACCAAAGGTAATTCTGAATTTTTATCATTGTTCAAGTCGACCGAACAAATGTAAGTGCTTCCATTCTTATCTGTTTTTACTTTGTGCATAATAGAATTTGCATTGAGGACAATGCAAAATTTTAGGGTGAATTAGTCATTTTATCTTTATCTTAGTTATTTTTTTCTTTTTCTTACCATTCTTTTATGTCATTTTTTTCCTTCTTTTCATCATAAAAAATAAAAAAATAGTCACTTGCCAACTTAATAGAGTTGATTAATAATTGATCAATTTGATAGAATTTAAGTCTTCTAATCCTTAGTTAGTTCTATACTCAAGTTTACCTTTTATGACAACTCCAAATAAATTTCTTAAGAAATGATTTTCAAGTAGTATACTTTACTTAAGTTTTAACTTAGATTTTTAATTAAAGTAATGGAATTTTTGCATGCCTAACTTAGAGTTGAAAATAATTTTTCAAGTTGTCTTGATCCAAATATTGTTCAATATATATACATATACACACATATATATTATACTAACTTAATAAAAAGAAGAAAAATTCTCTTAAAATCATTGGTGGTTCTATTTTACTAAGCCTAAGTTGACTGAGTAATTAAGCCCGAGGAGTATTTCTATGCTTAATGACCTAAGCCCAATTGGGTTGGGATTCATTGGCCCAAAACTCGCTAAATGGTCACTTAGAAAGCCCGATTAAAAAGAACAAAACCACCAAGGAATAAAGAGTTAAAAAAAAAAGAAATTGTCATACTAATCATGTTTTTATATATAGTTATATTTGTATATGTTCTTGAAAAATTAAATGGATTTAAAGACTTGAAGTTTGTTTAAAACAAAGAGTTAGCATGTTCTTTTCAAAACTTTCAAATTAAATTTTGAGTTAAACTTGGTTTTGTATAACTATAATGAAAGGATTTTCTTAAGAAAATTACATTGGAGTTATGATAAAAACGTTTTCTTGAGTATTAACCAACTTCAATTGGAATGTTTGAAGATATCAAATAAACTAATTATTTTATTAACTTCTTTAAATTGGCAAGTTGACTGAATTTTGTGGGTATATTCACTGCAAACCCTCACGAGACTACAACTCGTCCACTAGGGTAACCTAGGGGTTTAAAGGCTTATTGTATGTGCTAAATACAATGATTCCTCGCGAAAGTGAGTTAGGTTTTCTTTTTATTTTCTTTGCTAGAGGACTAGCAAAAGTTTAGGTGGGGGTATTTGATTATCACATTTTAATGACATTTTTATACCCTTATTACCTATGTTATATGAAGAACGATATTACTAATAATCATTTTTATCTTATTTTGCGTGCTAATAAAGAAATAATGAATAAAAGCCCAAATGACTCAAATTCTCGAATTTCTACCAATATTTGAAGCCCAAATCAAGACAAACCAAGGCCCAAGATACCAAATTGATCCAAGAGAAATTCGTGAAGAAAAATCAAGAAAAGACAAATTCGGTTGAGAACCAATCGGATGACAGGTTGGTAAGGTTATTCTTGGGTTAATAACCGGCAGCTATAGGTTGGCTAACGATGCGCCAACCGATCGGCCAATCGGTTTCATTCGATTAATGGTGGATTTCTTCCTTTTGGCTAGGTTTGATCCAATGGTTCACATCAACTCCGTTGGGCTATAAATAGGGTGGTGAGGGTTTTGAGTGTGAAATATTTTGTAAAACTCCATTTGGAGAGGAGGGTTACTCTTAATTGAGGAGACCTTCCAAAATTGTAACTTTTGTTACACAATAAATGAAATTTTCACCCTTCAATTTCCTTTCTCTTCTTCTAATCCAAGGACCAAAAGGAGGATTAGATTAAGATCAGAGTTGTTGGTTTTCCTTTATTTCTTTTCATTTCTTTCTTGTTCATTTATATGCTTTGTAGCTTAGATTTACTTTCATGCAATTTAATTTCATGCAATTTACTTTCATGCAATTTACTTTCATGCAATGTATTTAATTCTTGTATTTACTTTCTAGAATAGATTTTTCTTTTCTTTAATTCACCTTGAGGCTAGAACCCTCTTGGAATTACCCTTTTCTAAGTGTGGAGCCAATATTTGTGGGATCCCTAGAGATTGTTTGAAACTAGCTAACAAATCCAACTCATTCTTGTGAGATTGAGATAAGCTAAGTGGATCTACTCTAGATTCCTCATATCTTTAACTAATCCTCCATACTTTATTCTTGATTTTGCACTTATCCTTATTTTTCATTTGTTTGTTATTTTCCTTTATTCTTGATTTTGATTTTCCTTTACTCTCTCCTCTCTCTCTCAATCTTGCTTTCTTTTATTTTGCACTTATTTTCTCTCAATCTCATATTCCCTCCATGTGCATATAATCTCAAACTTAGTTTTGTTATTATGTGCATATAACCACAACCACACTCTCAACTTTATTTTCTCCTCTTTTGCACATAATCCACAATCCACTCTCTCTTACCTCTTCACCACCACTTTCACCATTTTATCACTTTAGTTTTATTTGAATAAACTCCTAATTGTCACGCGCATAATTTGAGAACCAAAACTTGAACAAAGCCCTTCCTACTTCCCGTTCCTCGTGGGATCGATAATCTTATATACTATAACTTGATAAAGGTTGTATACTTGCAACTTAGGAGGTAATCATTTATTTCCCATCAGTAGTGGCGGCGAAGCTAGGGTTAGGGTGGCCGAAACTAGGGTTAGGGTTTGTGGCCAAAAAAAGAGACCCTAGCTCTGATACCATCATAAAATCTATATTAAGATGTTTTTTCCCATTCAAAAATTGTGCACAGTTTTTTATGTTATTTTGATTGCAAAATATTGGATTGCTATCCATAACATTCCAATTCCGGGAATTGAAACAAATTAGAATTCTCAATTCTCTACGATGTCTCGGAGATAGAATATTTTCCGGAACAAGCAAATCATAATGATTTTTGTTTCTATTCACAAGCATGTTGCAGTGTCGTGCAATGGATCCATCAAATTTTTTTTATCAACATATCTATTTTTTATTATGCATTTTTCATTAGTTTGGCGCTTATTCTTATCAACCAATGAAACACCTAGGGTTTGATTTATAATATGTTTTCCGTCTTTTTTCATAGATTGACGAATTGGTTCGATAATAAATATTCGCTTTTTTATTAATTCTGTAAGAGTTAGGTCTTTTTGAATCAACATTACATACATATGCATCTCTCCTTTTTGAATTGAGGATATAGCAATTTCCCTTGGATCTATGAGTCTAAGTAGAAGACAATATACCTTGATATTATTGATCATTCTTTGATTCAAGGGTTCATCCTATCGTAATTGAAAAAGAAAATACTTTTTCAGGAAGAAATTAAGTTCTGCTTCTTTCTTGCTCTTGAATTGTTTTTTATTTCTACCTTTTTTAATGTCTGGTCCCGTGTACTTAAATTTAGTCCTCTAGCCATTACACCAAAACTCCGAAGTTATGGTGAGGATCGAGGATTATAGTTTTATATTAATTCTAACATGCCCCTCGCAGGTTGAACGCCCTTTTTTAATGGGCTAAAATCTGGACTCACGCAGCGGTGTCAATTTTTTAGAAAATCCGCTTTAAATTCGTGGCCGGTGGGATTCTAACCTGGGTTGCTCTGATACCATCTTGAAATATTTCCTCTGATACCATCTATACAAAACCCTAATTAGGGATAATTACAGCATATGTAAAATTACAACTAGGGACATAATATTTATCTCAATAATGCTAATTTGTAAAGGTTGAAAAGGCTCACTAGCAGAAATGGATGAGGTTAATCTACTTTCGGCCAAATTGGCTCAAAAGCTCTATCATATTTAAGTCATGAGTCTAAGTATATTTAACCATCTATTCTACTCTCTTTTCCGCTTTAGACTAAATTTAATCTCATGTTTTCTTTTTAACTAGACCTACACTCAATCAGAAAGATGCAAAACACTCAGAACACACTGGTCTTGACCCAAAGAGATATTTACTTTCAAAGTTTTGAATATATCTTCAAGTTTGCTAATCGAAAGGTAGACTTTTTTTGGGTGCATCATGATACAATGTATGAAAGCTACTATTAGTTTCTTCTCTCTTTTTGTCTGAATGAAAAAGTATGTGATGATCCTGATCTATTGCATTATGATTAGGCATGTCCAAATAGGTCGAATCTTACCGACCACTCGACGGTCCGAAGTAGCAAAAGCCCCACCTTGGCCTGAGGGCCTACCGGAGCAGATGCGTGTCAAGCACCGTCACTGCTTTTAATTTTAACTTGTTCTTTTTGCAAAGAGATTTTTGTTAAAATGGCAACTTCAGAAGTAATTAAAAGATGCAAAATTTTAACAAACAAATTCAATCTTATTATTACTCCTTATATAATTAAACAACTTGTATTTCATAGAAATTAAACGATCAAAATAAATTCTTTAATATTAATCACTACTTAATCATAATATTTTTTTTGAAATTATCGCATCAATATATTTCTTAGGAGAACAACTCCTTAAGAAATCTATTGTGATGTGATAATTTCTAAAAATATTATAATTGTTAGTGATTAATAATAAAGAATATATTTTGATCATTTTAATTTCTATGGAATTGTAATTGTGTAATTATATAAGTGATTAATAATTAAATTAAATTTTCTCGTTAAAATTTTGCATCTTTTTAATTAATTCTGAAGTTGCCATTTTTAACAAAAATCTAATTTTTTCTTTTATTTTAAAACAATGAAAAGCAGAGAAAGCCATTTGGGCCTTAATCCTCACTGGTCGGTTTCAATTCTAATTTAGGACTGTGGTTTCTTTCTCGCACTCGCTCAATTCTACTCGACCAGTGGTTTCTCACGCACTTTAACCCAGCCTAAGCCGATTTACGACGTAGACTCTGCCCTATTGTCCTGCTTCGGTCCGGCCAAAGCCCAAATGGACAAGCCTAATTATGATGCACTAAAGGCATATCAACTCTTAGATCAATCTGTTTAATGTAGTAATTGATATCCATTTTTTTTACCACTAATGCAATGCATCTGTATATTTCTACTACTATTGGTGGATAAAGTTATTTCATTCATGTTGATGGTCTAAATCACACAGTCAATTAATAATGAGTTTGAAGATGATTAAGATCTCTTATCTCCCTTGATGGCTGATCCCCCGATGAACCACCGCCGCCGGAGCCGCCTGCAAAACTGCAACACGTTAGAGGACCGGAGTTGGGTTCTCTGAGTTTTTCCTCCGATGATCAAGTTAGTACTTTGAGCTTGAGTGGAGAAGTAACCAAATAAACTGAAGAGTTCTAAGTCCTAAGTGTGCAGAGTTTGCTCAACTTGGTGGTGTTAACAGTGCCTCTACTTATAGTAGTTGTAGAGGGACATTCCAATTTTGGCCGTTGGAAGCAAACAGCTTAGTCAACAGCTACTTTACACGGTCACCGTGGTGGAGAGAGTCACCAATGATTTGATATGATGGTGATTGATGAGACGTGGTGGGTGGTGAGTCATGAGAGCTTTTGGGGCTAGAGTAATGATGACTCTGACAATGCATTTAATGTGATGATGACTGGCTGTTGGCGTGGGGCTCGAGGATGACCGCCTTTCGACTCGGCCTGGCTGGAAGGGATGTCTAAGCCTGGCCGGGTGGACGACTGGCCGGGTGGATGACTCCTGTTGAGAAGGGTCGTGTGGGCCTGCCGGGTGGATGACTCCTGTTGGGAAGGGTTGTGTGGGCCTGGCCGGGTGGACGACTGGCTGGGTGGACGACTCTTGTTGGGAAGGATTGTGTGGGCTTGGCCGGGTGGACGACTGGCCTGGTGGACGACTCCTGTTGGGAAGGGTTGTGTGGGGATGCTGGGTGATGACTCTTGTTGGGAAGGGTTGTGTGGGCCTGGCCGGGTGGACGACTCCTGTTGTGTGGGCCTGGCTCGATGGATGGCTCCTCCTGGCTGGATGGATCGACTCCTTGTTGTAAGGGTTGTGTGGGCCTGCCGGGTGATGACTCCTGTTGGGAAGGGTCGTGTGGGCCTGGCCGGGTGGACAACTCCTGTTGTGTGGGCCTGGCTGGATGGATGGCTCCTCCTGGCTGGATGGGCCGACTCCTTGTTGTAAGGGCTCCACTGCACTGGCCGGATGGATGTACTCCTTATTGGAAGGGTGACTCCTCCTGGCTGGATGGATGGGTCGACTTATACCGCCTTTTTAGTCAGCCTCGCAAGTTATCAACCCATTTCAGGGAGTCCATCGATTTCGACATGTTTGATTAGGAGGGGCGACACGCACGGCTCTCAAAGAGGATCAACACTTAGCTCAATTGTAGGCTATAACAATTCATAATGAATCAAAAGATACCCAATATTGGGACTAATATGTTAGGACTATGTCCATGCAATTGACTTAGTTTAATAAAAAAATCTTCATATTGGTCTAATATATATTTGAGATGTTTTATATAGGGTACAAGAAATTAGAATCAAGTTCGATATTGAAAAGAGTAAGATGATAAATTAATCACAACTGATTCTGAAAAATATCAAGAGTGAAAATTATTTTGAGAATATGGGAGTGTCCTTCTTGTTGTCATGAATCCACAGGAAGAAACGTAACTCAATTTGGAGATGTATGGCTCGAGATATGAATATTTTAGTTAAATAACGTCGAAACAGTTAGCAACAAGATTGAAACATATACCGAGACTAAAACTTGCATGGGCCCTAACCTTTGACTCGGTTATCCAAATTGTTATTATAATATCTTTTCGAAAAGCTCTCAATCTGATATATCTAATCATCGATGGTAGGTTGAGCTCATCAATGTTCTACAGTGACTTATCGATGGTCTATAGTTACACATTGATATTTTCTAGAGAGTTGAACAGTAACCATTGATGAGTGAACAATACAATCCAGGGTTAAGTCAGACCATCGATGGTTGAGTGCCAGATTTGTGATTTTTATCTTTTTTTAGCTCAATATTAGCCGTTCATTGATGAGGATATATAGGCTCTTTCCTCGTGATTTTTAGAGATATTCTTGACCTAATTGAGAGAGAGAAAAAGGAAGAGGAAGAGAGAGCTAGGGTTCTAAGTTGGTGAAATGATCTTGCTCAGGCTTCTCAGAAATTACCATCGATGTCGTTTTTCCTCATCCATCGTACCAAGGAGTGCCTTGATCTCATCATCATCGCCGCTCTTCCAAATCTCAACAATAAATCATTTGGAGAACTGATCATCACATTTTATTACACTTTATGTAACACCCGTGATTTTCGACACGTATTTTTCTAATATTTTTGGTAATGTATTTTCTAGTAGTATTTTCCTCATATTTTGATTTTCTAATACTACTTTCCTAATATTAAATATTATTATTCTAGTAATAAAGTATTAAATATTATTTTTCTAGTATTTAAGTATAAAATATTATTTTACTAGTATTGAATATTAAATATTATTTTTCTAGAAATTAATTATTAAATGTTATTTTTCTAGTATTTAATTATTAAACAATATTTTCCTAGTATTTAATTATTAAATAATAATTTTCTAGTATTGAATATCAAATATTATTTTTAGTATTTAGACATTAAATATTAATTTCCAGATTTAAATATTAAATATTATTTTCTAAAGGTATTAATATTTTCTCAAATTTTCTAATTTCTACTTAATTCAAAATATAGTTTTACATTCATTTTATGATTTAACTAGATTATAAATTTAGTAATTCTCGTAAATACTTTCACCATAATCTTGATTATTGATATTATTATTGATTTTGTAAACCCGAGCTAATATCCGACACGCATAATATATATATGTGTGATAGTTTTATAATTATCACTCTTATTAATTATCATTATTATAATTAATTTTCTTTTTATATGTTGTATCATAACCCTAACCCTAACCTAACCCTATATATTAGTTATTTTTCTTTTCAAAATCCTTAGATTTAAAAATCTCTTTATCGATCTTTCTTTGATTTCTTTATGATCCCCATATGACTGATTTCTTTGATCATCTGACCGATGATTTCATGACTTTGATTTCGCAAAGAGTTTGATTTGAAAGATGATTATGGTTTGTTGATTTTGAGCGATTCCTGATTGACGATTTTTGATTCTCCTCCGCCACGACGACCGCTGTTTCGCTGGTACTTCCGAGCTGGCCACGATTTTCACCCTGAGCGTCCACGCTTCCCTCTTCTTCATGAACTCCTCCGGCCATCCGCTACGCTTACCTTTCACCTCCGTTCGAGCAGTTCCGCTGAGCGATCGCCATCAACGATTTGTTTCGAGGTCAGTAAATTTCGCTGGTGTCGTAGCCCTGCACGCCGTTGAGCCGGCGCGGCTGGGCCGTTTATCCAAATTGCCGTACGATCAGCCCCGCTCATCTCCTCGACACGCCATGCCCTCTACGCAACCCCTCAACCCACGCCGCCGTTATCCGGTTGCCGCCATTTTCCACGATTAGCCCGCCGATCCACCGTGGCGCAACGACGAATGATGGACAAAGAACACAAGGCCGGGCCATTGCCAGTCCCGCCACTGTAGGCAAGATCCCATTTTCTTTTGACTCAGATTTTATATTTTAGATTATTTATGAATTATTTCAGATATGTATAGTTCACCAGACGCTTTGATATCATATGCCAGCTAACATTTACATAATTGATGAATATTCGATAGTATAAGATTATCCGTGATGATTGGATAGGTCGGAATTGATCTATGATTAATTTCGTGCTATTTGGAAGTAAGAATGTATTTTTAGGATATTTCTAGTATTTATCATAATTATGAAAATATTTTTAAAGAAATTTTTGGTGAAAATAATTTACTTTGAATAAAAAGTATTTTTAAGTAATTGTTATGATTTAAAGGAATTATTTGGGAGAAAAAGGATTTTAAAATATTTTAAGAGGTTTTGTTGAAAAAGAAAAGAAATAGAGGTGATTTATGAAAAGAAAATAGTTATCGCTCATAAATAATATTAAAGAGAAAAAGTATATTTTAATTGAGATATTGGATGATTATGTCGAGAATTAGTTTAAAGGATTTTTATGGGAATTTATGTTGGAAACCGCGTCATTTCATGTGGTTAACTTCTCTTATTTCACATTTTCATATTGTACCGTTGTTGAAAGTTATTCACGCTATCGCTCATGATACACCTAATGACATCGTGAGAGTAATTGCACCTGTGATATGTTAATTGTATTTGTTCACAGTCTTGTTGTGTCCAGAACCGTAGTAGTTCATGACTTAGGGATTTGGTTGTCATGAACATGACCTAGTGACATGTGTGTGTTGACCATGCTTAGGAGGTGAACCCGTTTGACATATCGGCATCGCTGACTTGATTTACCCGAGACCGCTGGATGGGAAAGTCTTGGTTCATGTGATCGGATATGGTCGCTGATGTATCTTCCACTCGCACTGAATTTGTGTAGTCACCGGGTTAGTTTGTAGGGCTAAAGTTTGAATTTGTGTAGTCACTTTAGTCGGTGCTTGTGTATTCACCTAAGTCCTATGTCCTGACAGTGCCGAATCAGCTTATGTAGTCCTCTCGCCGATTTGTGTAGCGCATTGGATGCATGTAGAGGATTTGTGAATGCCGCTATCCTGATATGAATTTCGACTCGTGAGAGTTATGATCCGATGACCGTTATAGGATGGCTAGATACGGACATCGAAGTTGAGATATTTGACAGCCTAGGGCACTTGGTTGTACTAACACTTGAGATGCACATGTCGATGCTTTATTTCCGCTTGTATGTTCCATCCGTATAGTTTGGGGTTAATATTTAGTTATTTACAATTCAAGACATATGGTATATACATGAGGGTTTCCTTGTTTGATTATTTCGCCGACGCATTACGCCTCGCTTTGTAGATTTCTAAATATCAATCTCATCGATTTACATGGACGGTTAACCGTATTGTTATAATGTATCGATCGCAGTTTCTGATTACTTGCATTCGTTTGCATTATTATTATACTGCCATTGCTTGTGGGATCTTGCCGTGTGTTATACACGCCGACGCATCTATTCTCTTGGTGTACGCCGATATAGATGACGGACGTGTTCGATGGAGATGCACTTGAGCCGAGTTTCTCGCCAGAGAGCCTTCCGTGATGACGGAGTAGATCGAGTCAAGCTTAGTTTTTTGTTTCCAGAGTTGATGAACTTTAGATTTCTTTCAAGATTTCTATTTTACCTCGCTTGACATTTGTTTCACGACTCTTTAGTTTCTTTAGCCACATGAATTGTTTGGATATGTGGACTCTTTTATAGTCCCGGATGTTATTCCATTTTAGTGATATGTACTCTTCGCTCCTGATTATTGTTTATTCTTACCGGCCGGATTGGGATCTGTGGATCGTGATGTATTTTATGATTACTTGACGCTTTGGCGATTAGATTGAGAAGAAATATTTTTATTATTCGTATTTCTCCTTAACCTAATACGCCGCGGCTTGTTCGCTGCTCCGCTTCGGTATTTTGGGAAGCTGGCGCGATGTGTTTTGGTGGTGGCCCATGCAGTCCGACTCACCACGCTGAAGCCACAAGAAAATAAGATAAATAATTTAGACGCATATCACTATTTCATCCGTAAGACTATAGTTGACCCTTATCCTGTAAGATATATTTTAGTCCCTATCTTACCCAATTTCGACTTTGATTTTGACTTCGATTTCCTTGTTCTCCCTCGAATGAATTTGATTCCCGTCTTTTCTCCACAACCATGATAGGATATATTTAAGAGTACTAAGCTAGTTGCATTTATCTTTTTCGCATTTGGCAAGATTCTTATTTCTTCCGCCTCGCTCTATCACTTTTGACTCTGAGCTTCCCACTATTCTTGTCTCTCGATTTATGCCACCCATTCTCTTCCTATATCTTCTCTCGACTACGGGCCGGAACATCAACACCGTAGTGGTGTCTTGGTAGCATCCAGGGCTATGAAGCATGCCCAAGATCACTTGCAGAGAGAGCTCTTTTTGCAGATTTCTTAGTGATTGATTTGCCGAGCTCGACATCGCTTTCTGGATGGATTGGTTGGGGTAGTTCAGTTTGTACCAGCTTTGATATCATATGCCAGCTTAACATTTACATAATTGATGAATATTCGATAGTATAAGATTATCCGTGATGATTGGATAGGTCGGAATTGATCTATGATTAATTTCATGCTATTTGGAAGTAAGAATGTATTTTTAGGATATTTCTAGTATTTATCATAATTATGAAAATATTTTTAAAGAAATTGTTTGGTGAAAATAATTTACTTTGAATAAAAAGTATTTTAAGTAATTGTTATGATTTAAAGGAATTATTTGGGAGAAAAGGATTTTAAAATATTTTAAGAGGTTTTGTTGAAAAGAAAAGAAATAGAGGTGATTTATGAAAAGAAAATAGTTATCGCTCATAAATAATATTAAAGAGAAAAAGTATATTTTAATTGAGATATTGGATGATTATGTCGAGAATTAGTTTAAAGGATTTTTATGGGAATTTATGTTGGAAACCGCCATTTCATGTGGTTAACTTCTCTTATTTCATATTTTCATATTGTACCGCTATTGATAGTTATTCACGCTATCGCTCATGATACACCATTACCGACACGTGAGAGTAATTGCACCCGTGATATGTTAATTGTATTTGTTCACGCCTTGTTGTGTCCAACCGTAGTAGTTCATGACTTAGGATTTGGTTGTCATGAACATGACCTAGTGACATGTGTGTGTTGACCATGCTTAGGAGGTGAACCCGTTTGACATATCCAGACGCTTGACTTGATTTACCCGAGACCGCTGGATGGGAAAGTCTTGGTTCATGTGATCGGATATGGTCAGCTGATGTATCTTCCGCATCAGCACGCTGAATTTGTGTAGTCACCGTTAGTTTATAGGCTAAAGTTTGAATTTGTGTAGTCACTTTAGTCGTTGTGCTTGTGTATTCACCGAAGTCCTCGCTAGGTCCTGACAGTCGAATCGGGCCATGGTAGTCCGGCCGATTTGTGTAGCGGCATTGGATGCACGTAGAGGATTTGTGAAATGAGCTATCCGCGGATATGAATTTCGACTATGTGAGAGTTATGATCCAGCTGACCGCTATAGGATGGCTAGATACGGACATCGAAGTTGAGATATTTGACGCTTAGGGCACTTGGTTGTACTGACACTTGAGATGCACATGTCGATGCTTTATTTCCAGCTTGTATGTTCCATCCGTATAGTTTGGGGTTAATATTTAGTTATTTACAATTCGAGACATATGGTATATACATGAGGGTTTCCTTGTTTGATTATTTCGCCGACGCATTCACGCCTCGCTTTGTAGATTTCTAAATATCAATCTCATCGGATTTACATGGACGGTTAACCGTATTGTTATACGTGTATCGATCGCAGTTTCTGATTACTTGCATTCGTTTGCATTATTATTATACTGCTATTGCTTGTGGGTTCTTGTCGTGTGTTATACACGCTGACGTACTTCATTCTCTTGGTGTACGTCAGATATAGATGACCATGTGTTCAAGATGGAGATGCACTTGAGCCGAGTTTCTCGCCAGAGAACCTTCCGATGACGGAGTAGATCGAGTCGAAGCTTAGTTTCTTTTGTTTCCAGTAGTTGATGAACTTTAGATTTCTTTCAGTATTTCTATTTTAGCTCAGTTGACATTTGTTTCACGACTCTTTAGTTTCTTTAGCCACATGAATTGTTTCAGATATGTGGACTCTTTTATAGTCCTGGATGTTATTCCATTTTAGTGATATGTACTCTTTTGTTCCGGATTATTGTTTATTCTACCGCCGCGGATTGGGATCTGCGGATCGCGGATGTATTTTATGATTACTTGACGCTTGGCGATTAGATTGAGAAGAAATATTTTTATTATTCGTATTTCTCCTCAACCTAATACGTCATGCTTGTTCGCTCCGCTTCCTGGTATTTTGGGAAGCGGGGTGTGACACTTTATACCCTCATTATCTATTTTATTTGAGTAAATATATCGACTAAGAATGACTTTTTATCTTAATTTGTAGGTAATGGAGAATTAATGAATAAGAGCACGTAAGAACCAAATTCTCTTATTTTTCAACCTTTATTGAAGCCCAAGATCGAGCCAAGAAGCCTACTTGTATGAGTCAACAAAGTCAATAAAGTTTGATACAATTCTATTACAAACTAATCGATGAACGCATTGATGAGCTCATCGATGAGCCCATTGATGAGCCTATAGATTAGCCCATCGATTAAATTGTAACAGAATTTAATGAATGGTTGATTTTGATTTTCTTAAAACTCAAGAATGATCCAATGGCTCTTGTTGATTCCAATAGGCTATGTATAGGGTAGAGAGTGAAGGGTTTGGGAGTGAAAAATTTGGTAAACTCTATTTAGAGAGGAGTGTTACTCTTAATTGAGAAGATCTTCCAAAATTATAAATTTTTATTTGCAATAATATAAATTTCCTTCTTTTAAACTATTTTTCTTCTTTGAAGATAAAATAAAGATTTGCCTTCAAGGGCCAACCCCTTGCAATGTAAGCTTTCCTTTTCTCCTTTTATTTTCTTGTTTTAAAATTACACGGTTTATGATTTTATTTTCTTATTTTTATTTCACGCTTGATAGATTAGATTTATTTCATGCTTGTATTATAATGTTTCTTCATGCTTTGTAGAGTAGATTTATTTCCTAGCTCTTTTATACTTTGATTTTCTATTTCTTTTTTTATTACTTGTAGTTTAGATTTACCTCTTGTTCTTTTATGCTTACTAGTATAGATTTTATTTTATTATTTTTATTTTGTAAAATGAGTAACTAATTATTGTAGAAACTCTAGGATTGTATAAAACTAATTTAATTTCTTTATGGTTTATGGATTGCTCTATTTATGCTTAAAATAATCATATTTAGGATAATCAACTGAGAACTAATTGGTAGAATAAGAGTTTAATAATCTATGTTTGTCTTGAGTGGTTTAATAAGTTATGCTTATTCTGGATTATTATCTAGTTGCTTGTTCTTTTCATGAATGGGAATTTTACATGGATGATAATTTGATAGATTATACTTTCTTTAAGTAGTTTGATAATATATGCTTAGTAAATCTAAAGTAACATATGATACAAAGAGAGTAGTTCATAAATCCTAATAGAAATTAACTGGTGAAATCAATTTTATATTCCTAACTTCTACTTATTTTTCCTCAATCTTTCTTGATTTGATTTTTCTCTCTTGATTTTCCTTTTCTTGATTTTATTTTGTTAGTTTTCTTCTTCCTACTTTCTTCTTTTTATTTCCATTTTTTATTTCTTAGTTCCTCTTTGTTTCCCTTGTATTTGTTTTCTCCTTCTCTTTCTTCCCTCTTGTTTTAGTTCTTTATTTTGTGACAAATCTCTCTACATCTCTACATTTTCACTCTCACTCCTTTTGTCCACACTTTTCTAGGACCAAATTTAGAATTTTCAAAGATACACCTTCCTCGTGGGTTCGACATCTATATTGTACTATAACTTGATAGTTGTGCATTTATAACTTTGTATTATTTACACCCCCTAACAAGTTTTTGGTGCCATTGCCAGAAAAGGTGCTTGTAATTAGGATTTTTTCTATTTTTATTTTTTGATTTGTGTGTTTCCTTGAGAAGGACTAAACAAGAAGAAGAAGATTGAAGATTGAAAATTAAAGAAGAAGATTTGCTTAAAAAAGTAATCCTCTTTCTAGTATTTTTAATTTGATGGGAAATAAATGATTACCTCCTAAGTTGCAAGTATACAACCTTTATCAAGTTATAGTATATAAGATTATCGATCCCACGAGGAACGGGAAGTAGGAAGAGTTTTGTTCAAGTTTTGGTTCTCAAATTATGCGTGTGACAATTAGGAGTTATTCAAATAAAATAAAAGTGAGAAAGTTTATGTACATGGTGAAAGTGATCATTATGAGGTTAGAGAGTGGGTTGTGGATTATGTGCAAATAAAAGGAAATCGAGGAAGAAAATGTGTGAGAGATTAAGAGTGTGATTGTGACAAAGTGCTTAATAAATCAAAATGGAAGTGAAAATGGAGAGATAGAGAGTGAGAGAAAATAAGTGCAAAATAAAAAGAAAGCAAGATAGAGAGAGAGAAGGAAAATAAACAAATGAAAAACAAGGATAAGTGCAAAATCAAGAATGTAAAGTATGGAGGATTAGTTAAAGATATGAGGAACTAGAGTAGATCCACTTAGCTTATCTCAATCTCACATGAATGAGTTGGATTTGTTAGCTAGTTTCAAACAATCTCTAGGGATCCCACAAGTATTAGCTCCACACTTAGAAAAGGGGTAATTCCCTAGAGGGTTCTAGCCTCAAGGTGAATTAAAGAAAAGAAAAAATCTATTCTAGAAAGTAAATACAAGAATTAAATACATTGCATGAAAGTAAATTGCATGAAATTAAATTGCATGAAAGTAAATCTAAGCTACAAAGCAATTAAATGAACAAGAAAGAAAATGAAAAAGAAATAAAATAGAAACCAACAACTCCTGATCTTAATCTAATCCTCCTTGGTCCTTGGATTAGAAGAAGAGAAAGGAAATTGAAGGTGAAAAATTTCATTTATTGTGTAACAAAAGTTATAATTTTAGAAGGTCTTCAATTAAGAGTAACCCTCCTCTCTAAATGGAGTTTTATAAAATATTTCACAATCTCAAGCCCTCACTCTACCCCTCTATTTATAGATAACAAGAATCTCTCACAACCTTTGGATTTGCCCTGACCCCCAAGTAACACTCATAATCATAGGATTTAGGTTAGCCCCTAAACAACCCTCATAGCCATAGGATCTCTCCAAATAATCTAGACCATTGATTTAATCCTTGAGAGATGGGCTTTGTGGGCTTTATTTCTTTGTATTTAATTCCTTTAAGACTTTGGACTTCTCTTAAATGCTCTTGGGCTTCTTAGAATTTAACTTGGCCTTCAAATAATTGAATATATATCACTTAAATTCGATTTCTGTCAAAATCTGCTGCTGCTGATGAAATTTTGAGAATCTGGTAATTTGATGGCTCCGCCTCGTCGAGATAGGCGATTTTCATATATAATATGTTGAATTCTCACCCTGATTGAGAGATATCGCTTTTCTTTTATTGACCATCCCGAGCACGAATTTGACTTTATTTTTCCATATTTGATTTGATTCTTAATTGTAAGCCGTTATTAATAATTCACCAAGAAAGTAATGTGTGCTGAGATTTTGCTTCTAAACTTAGTCGTGAGCTTTGAATTTAGGCATTCGGGCTTCATTAGAGATCTTTGGGTTTGAAATAATCTTCATTTGGGCTCTTATTCAATAATACTCTATTAGCACGCAAATTAAGATAAAACAGCTATTAGCAGGATATTTATTCATATAAAATAGGTAATGAGGGTATAAATTTATAATTAAAATGTGATAATCAAATACCCCCACACCTAAACTTTTGCTAGTCCTCTAGCAAATAAAATAAAAAGAAAACCTAACACACTTTTGCAGAATCGCTGTATTTAGCACATACAACAAGCCTTTAAACCCCTAGGTTACCCTAGTGGACGAAGTTGTAGTCTCGTGAGGGTTTGCAAGTGAATATACCCACAAAATTAAATAATCTTGCAATTTCGTAAGTTAATGAAATAATTAATTCATTTGATATCTTCAAACATTCCAATTGAAGTTGGTTAATACTCAAGAAAACGCTTTTATCATAACTCCAATGTAATTCTCTTAAGAAAATCCTTCCATTATAGTTATACAAAACCAAGTTTAACTCAAAAATTTAATTTAAAAGTTTTGAAAAGAACATGCTAACTCTTTGTTTTAAACAAACTTCAAGTCTTTTAATCCATTTAATTTTTCAAGAAAATATACAAATATAACTATATATAAAAACATGGTTAGTATGCTATTTTTTAACTCTTTATTCCTTGGTGGTTTTTCTTTTTAATCGGACTTTCTAAGTGACCATTTAGCGAGTTTTGGGCCAATGAATCCCAACCCAATTGGGCTTAGGTCATTAAGCATCGAAATACTCCTTGGGCTTAATTACTCACCAACTTAGGCTTAGTAAAATAGAACCACCAATGATTTTAAGAGAAAATTTTCTTCTTTTTGTTAAGTTAGTATAATATATATATGTGTGTATATGTATATATATTCTGAACAATATTTGATCAACACAACTTGAAAAATTATTTTCAACTCTAAGTTAGGCATGCAAAAATTTCATTACTTTAATTAAAAATCTAAGTTAAAACTTAAGTAAAGTATACTTTTGAAAATCATTTCTTAAGAAATTTATTTGGAGTTATCATAAAAGGTAAACTTGAGTATAGAACTAACTAAGGATTAGAAGACTTAAATTGTATCAAATAGATCAATTATTAATTAACTCTATTAAGTTGGTAGTGACTCTTTTTTTCTTTATGAAAAGAGGAAAAATGACATAAAAAGAAAAAATGGTAAGAAAAAGCGAAAAATGACAAGATAAAGAGCAAAAATGATTAATTCCCACCCCACCTAAATTTTGCATTGTCCTCAATGCAAATTCTATTATGCACAAAGTAAAAAAGATAATAATTGAAGCACTTACATTTATTCGCTAGCTTCAACAATGATAAAAATTCAATACCTTCAAGATAAGGGGTGGAGCCAAAATTTATTCTCTTTTTTTCTTTTGAAATAAAGAACAACAAGAAACTCTCACATGAGAGAAGAATAAATTCTTGTTATTATTATGAGACAAAAATAAAAATGTAGAATAAAAGAAGAAACATGAGAAGCTCACATTCTACATTAAATCCTACCTTATTGCTGAAAATTCAACCCTAAATTTAAAGAATTTCAATATGATATAATCAATGATGTTCTCATATTCTAAAAATTCTAAGATTTTCAATGATTTTTAAAGAAATAAAGGTAGATATTATTGGTGTTATGCATTTTGAACTTAGATTTTGATTAATGAAAATTTGGCATTTTGATTGCCGCTTCAAAACCTAAGCTCATCTAAAAGAGTTCTTCAAAAGTTAAATTACAAATGCATGTATTTGACACGCTTCCTTTGTTCTCAAAAATCAAACCCGAGGTCGCTAAAATTTGCAGCCTCACCAAAAATTTCCTCAAAACTCAGTCGATTCATTCTCTACTGCTGAACTTTCTTGGATGTAGTTGATTTGAAAGGCCGATTATCAATATTATTTCTGGATTGAAAATATTAAGTTTAGCAAATGATTCCCAAAAGATGCCTTCATGTGACCAGCTTTACAGCTTGATGAGAGCATTAGAAGTGGCTAAGAACGGTCTTCTTAAGATCACGTATCCGTCTGGGATTGGAAACGGTTATGCCTTGTGACTAATTAAATCAACAGAAAAATAAAGTCTCCAACCTTTATCAATACATCCTCTATTTCACCCAGGACCTTAATCATCTATCGCACTAACAAGTGTGCATCTAGTTGGCTTGAGTTCCCGACACCTAGTTGTTGATAGATCGAATACGGAAGCAAGTTGACTCGGCCACTAAGTCTAAAAGCCTTATCGATCTGAGTATTACCAATGATACATGAGATGGTAGGACAACCTCGATCCTTATGTTTCAATGGTACGGACTTTAAGAGGACTTCACCGATATTAAGAAAGACTTTCGAACATTTATTTGCCTCTTTTGGTACATAATTCCTTCAAAAATTTGGCATAAGAAGGAATTTGTTCAATGACATCTAAAGAGGAATGTTGACCTTAACTTGCTTGAAAGTCTCTAGAATTTTCTCCTCCCGAGGAGTGCTTCCTAGGCCCGAGTCTATCCTGCAAGGAGCAACCGGTTTAAATTGATCAAAATTAGACTCGTTCTCGTTCAGTTCAGTTCCGGGTCATCGAAGGGTGTGATTTCTCAGTAGAGATACGTAAGAGAGAGAATTTGTTCTCGTTCAAGGGTTTCACTTAGAGGCATTCTAACCTGATTATCGACTGCCTCCTGACCGTAGTGAATGGATTGCATTCACTTCAGCTTGGTAGGTTGAACTTGATCCGTGTCCTTCGGGTTCAATGCCGGACTCTAAAAGTTCCTTTCTCTCTCACTCATGGCATTAGCTAGTTGACCAAGTTGGGTTTCTAACCTAGCTATGGCTTGAGTTGAAGTGAGGATTGCCCTGCTGATTGCATGAAGGAATTCAACGCGGTTTGATGTTTGAGTCAATAAGTTCGTGTCCTGTAGAGGTTTTAATCAAAGTTTCTAGACCCTTTCTAGAATATTAAGACGCTTATCATGATGCAATTTGAGGAGTGTGATTTGTAGATTGGTAATGAGGAGACTGACAAATGACAGATTTGGTTGTTGAAAATTGAGAGAAACCATTGCCCCTAGGGAATTGTTGGGTTGAAGAGGGAGTGAAATTTTGATTTCTGAGTAGTTTCCCCGTTCCATGTAATGATGATTTCTCCAACCCGATTGTAGGTTGGAGAAAATGGATCATTCACCTGACGGAATGCGCCATTATCCGACCTAGTGGCCGATCGATCCTAAAAGAGGACATTCCTCCTCAAACATGAGATGGAGACAGACAATTATGACAACCCGAGACAGAAACTTGGTTGATTTGAGCCGAGCTCGTTCTTTGACTTCTAAAGCTTCTAACCTACGCATGATTGTAGCCATCTTTGCTTCAGAGGCTATGTTCGCTTTCTAAGGAAAGACCACGGTTTTGGGTTGGGAAGCTGATGAAACGGTCATCACAATGTTCCCACTACATGGTTTTCTGATAAACTCTCTAAAAGTCCCAAGCTTCATCGGCATTTTTCTTCATGAAATCCCTTGACACATTGATTCTAAGGAAGTTTTGAAGAATAATCCAATCCTTCATAAATGATTTGGCATAATCGCCACTTTTCAAGACCATGGTGAGGATATTGGATAAGAAGATCTTTGAATTTGTCAAAATACTTTCAAAAAGGTTCTCCGGACAATTTTAAAATTTTGAATGTCGCTTCTAAGCTTGACCGCTTTTGTGGATAGGAAAGAATTTTTCGTAAAAACTTTTACAAATTCACCCCAAGTTGAGATGGAATCAAGTGCTTATACACCATTTTTGGCTTTGTCCTTAAGGGCAAATGGAATAAATCGGAGTTTGATCGCATCTTCTGCTAAGTCCCTCATCTTGATCATGAGGCAAACTTCTTCAAATTCGAGATGAAAATGTGTTTCGCTTTCTACTCCTAGAAATTTGGGAAGCATGTTAATAAAATGCGGCCTAAGTTCAAATTTGCTCCATTGACCTCGAGGAGTTTTATGCAAGAGAGGATTGCATTTCTAGTGGGGTAACAAACATCTTGAAGAACGGTGGGTTGGTATTGGCCATTTCGCTTGGTTCAAGAGATGGATCAAAACTAATTAAACGATTGGTATTATCCCTAACCCAAGTTTGCATACACCAAAATCAATTTTTTATTTTTATGAAAAAGGACAAGAGAAAAATTAAGAAGATGATGAGAAAAAAAAGAAAAAGGAGAAACTAACTCAAAGCAAATCAAGGCAATCACTTTTCAATCACCCTAACTATAGGTTAAGCCTAAACTTGACTTAGACCAGCTCCTAACCAAAAATTCCCTTAGTGAAAAGATCAAAGTTTACTCGTGTAATTAGCCGTAAGGATAGTACTAGAGAGAGATCAAAGATCATTAAGTACCTCTTTCCTTTCTGAGCTTTACGCAACCCCTAAACCTTGCCTTAGACACTAATTAATCCAAATAAACTTGGACCGTTCACTTAAGGATTTCTTATTCCTTAATGAGCTCAATCCTTAGGGGCCAACGCCTAATCAAATTTTAATAGGCTTGGGTAAGTGTAGTGAGGAATTAGTGATTTTTGGCTAAGGAAAGGGTGATGAAATCCTCACCTTATCTTGATTAATGGGTGTTGCCCTTAAAAATATTTTCAAGTGAGTGCCAAATCAAGATGCTCAAATCACTTTGGTGAATTCCTACTATTATATGAAGTGCAACCCTAGAAATTAAAAGCAACTAAATGTAGGCGTTGAAAAATACTTACAAGATCCCTCAAACCAACTGACGGGAGTCGGCGAATGACAACCCATCGAATGATACGACGTCGAATCATTAAGACGAACCTTACTAAGAAACCCACAGCCACAAGCACGGTTTAAACCGGACTTGAACAGACGATCGGATTTCGTGACCGCTGAACAGAACGAACCAAGAACTAGTCCCTAATCAAATACGCATGCAACTCAAGCCCGAGATGAAAAACGAAAACGACGAAAAACGACGCAAATGGCGAGAGCGGCAACCTCGCCAAGTTGGCGAAGTGGTCGCCACTTTGCCGAGCCACCTCGCCCACTTGGCCGAGAACCTCGCCAAGTGGTCGAGGTGACTCTACCAGAGCCGAGGTGGTCGGCCACCACGGTCGAGCCACCTCTGCCATTATTTGTCGGTGGTCGCCGTGGCCGAGCCAAAACACCCCGACGTAAATAGGGGTGTCGCCTTCGTGAGGGGGCTTTGACGCAGATTTTGGGTTGGATTTTAAGAGCCGATTTCGAGATCTTTTGAATAATTCTTTCAGATCCACGAAGCGCCGACGACGGTTCCGGAGCAACTGCAGCACAAGTTCGCGGACGCCCGACAGCCGAAGGTAATCAATTCGGCCGACTACGATACCCTCTAGGTTAAGCTTCGCCTTAATCTCGTGGATAGCGCAGGATTTCTCCTAGTAGATCTCACCCGCCCAATGATCCTCTCCTTCGCGGAGTGTGATCCCCGGCCATCCTCTCCTTCGCGGAGTGTGATCCCTCAGCGCTTCGCTTCTTTCAGGAAACGAGCCCTTTACGCCTGAGTTCCGTAACCCTGCCCCACTGGATCGAATTGCGCTGTGGTCCACGGACACAAAAGTCCCCGACAGTAAAGAACCCACGCAAGCGGGACCTCGATATAACGAGATTCTCGTGTTTGTTCAAAAGGATAAAAGTTGTAATCTTTTTGATTTTCATTGTACTTTAAAATAAAAGGCATTTCTTTTGAATTTTGTTGTAGGCCAAAGAAGCCGTAGCAAGTTCAAATCAATGACAATCAAACCGACTTTTACCGCGAACAAGCCGGGCGTAATTGGGAGTCACCGCCTCGGGACGGAGGTGGTCGTGTACGCGAACCGCTGATCCCTATCCCTGGAGGAAGAGGTCGAGTTCGAAGTTGACTCGCCAGAAGGCACGAGGGAGTATCTTTCCTCGCCCTCCGATCCGCCTCTCCCGCCCAAGAAGGACTCCGCAAGGAGAACCCGATGGGCCTCCGATGTAGAGCCCCGTGATCGGCGAGTCCAACCTCGGCCAGAGGGTAGCGAAATCCCTTCGCTCAAGTCCGATGGTGCCCAGATGAACGCCGATGATGAGCGCGCCTCCAAGCGCAGCCCGCCAAAGGTGACGACAAAGCATGGCGCGCAAACATGCCAAGGCCATGCAATCCGTGGATGGGGTCCACTCTGGCGGATCTAAGATCCACTTACGCAGAGGTTTCGCTTCAAGTGGTCGACGGTCTATCCAAGCCGCCAACCAACGAAAGGGTCCGCGGTCGACGGAACCGCCCACACTTCAGAGCGATCCGAAGCCGCGACACTCCTAGTGTGCACGAAGCTTTGGTACAACAAGCTCGTGGAATTGAAGAAAGAGGTGGTAAGGAAGCCGCCGACGCACTCACCGTGTTTGAGGCCCAAGTCTAACGGTGCCCCAACCCCAGTTGCCCACGCTCCTGTCTCGGCGCTTAACCCAAAGGCTATAGGCGTCTCAAGTTCAAAACCAAAGCCCAAGACCGACGGCGCCTCAAGGTCAAAGGTGCCTGCACCTGAACCGGTGGTGAAGCCAACTCCCGTCATCACCACCAAACCAACTATCAAGGATCGCTGTCCTCTAAGGGATCACGGTCACTCCTCATACAGAGGCCGCACTGCCTGCAAAGGATCGGGAGATTCCTGCAACCCCACCAACCGGATTAAAGATCGAAGTCCGAAAGTCCCCTGAAATTCTACGCTCACATAAGCGGCGAGTTACTTTCGGTAGTTTTGGCCATTCTCGGAAGGAGACGCTCTCGTCTGATGACGACGACGTTATACCCGAGAGATCGCGCCAACATACCAGATTGCTCCGGTACACACACCGACGAGCCGTACTACCGCGGTAAGGGTACGAAAATCTCGGGATTCCCCTAAATTGACGCGGTCATGCTTGTGCTCCAAGCTCATCAAGACGGTGCTTTCGGAGTGTAATTGCTGTCAAGAAACTCCAGAAAGGGTATCGGTCTTCCAGAGGCTTAGCACCAACACGCCGAGACCTAGGTCAACGACTCGAAAAAGGGTGACATCCCGAGGATGAATTGCCGAGGTCACTAATAACATGACCGCAAAGAATCGCTGCCACGGCCATCCCCAAATGCGATCAACGGTTAACTCGCTTATGGTCCGACTATCCGACGGTCCGTGATAATGACAAACTTCTAAAAGGGATACCCGCGAGGATGATGCATCGGATATCGCTCCAATCGCCCGATCACAAGATCTAGTGAAGGAGCCCCAAGAAACGCTTATGATCGCATGCATCAAGTGGCTAAAATGCTAGACGGCGCTGGCAAACAACGGAAAACTTCAAGCTAGAGATGGATTTGGCCATGCAGACGATGAGAGAAATGCACCACCAACATCCAAGCCTTGACAAAACATCGAGGTGAATCGAGTCCGCATCGACATCGATCAAGATGACAAATACTCGCACTGTGAGGAAGCACAAGAGGATGATAACCCTCCGAACCACGAACGACATAACGTGACGCCGCTGCTCATGAGAACGAGAAGATCAAAGACCTCGAGCAAAATCAACTCATTGATTTCCGCCAAGAGGTGAAGAAGACAGTATTCCTTGCCCATATCCTAGGGAGGGAATCAATCCCATACCCGCAAAGTTTAATTTAATAAACTTCACACCGCTTGACGAAGGGTTCCCGACGCAAAGACTTGATTTATTTCAAGTCGCACTGGAGTTATTTCCGTAACGAGCCCCGATGGTTCGGTCATTCGCTAACCCTTTCGTGGGAGCCGATTGGTACCGCCTGCCGGAGAGCATTCACGGTGGGGCGATATGGAATCTAGCTTCCTCACCAATTTCTTCGACGACGATATCAAGCATCGATCGACATCGCCGACGAAACGAAAGACGGAGAAACTATAGATATCTTTGTCAAACGATTCGAACAAGGCAATGAACCGCCGGATCCGATAACGAGGAGTTCATCCTCCGCACTGCCATAACAACTTGTCGATAGACGTGCTAGAGGCAATGGGGACAGACCGCCTATAACGTGGAAGGATTTGAAGGTTCGTGGAGAGCAAGCCGAAAGATTCCTCAAAAGGAAAAAGGCGGAAAGAGGTCAGCCGACAGCGGAAGCTCCGATGCGTAACTTTGTCCCACGTGACAAAGGGAAAGAGCAGCCAAGACGGCTATAACCAAACGCTCCAACTCCAACCCCAGCAGCGCAGAAGCAAAGAAGAAGAATACCGCAATAGGCACAATCAACGTGGCAACCAGGGCCTAGAAACAAGGCCTCGTGAGCCAAGATTCCCAAGTCCTATTCCTTTAGGGACTAATGAGATTCCTGCCTCTTCAAATATCTTGTCGAAAATAACAAGATCAAGCTCCCTCCGATTCAATCAAGAGGAAGCAATGAGGACTAATGACCCAAAATACCGCTGCATTACGTGGCAATTCATCACCCCACTAAACTCGCTTCACTTTAAGGACAAAATCCGTGCTTTAATTGACGTAGGGTCATCACTATGAAGCCGCCCAAAGAAAAGAAGGTCTGAGCAAATGCGGTGTCCATAAGCTTTGGTCAGTGCATTGACATGGTTTGAACCCAAACCGCTGGTCAAAGTCGAATGAAGACGGTGAATGACGACCCACACAAGCAACGCCGAAGGGACTCAGATCGTGATAATGGCCCCAAATGGCTAAATCCCGTGGGTCCACCTGCACTGCTTGAAGATGAGCAATGGGTAGCCTCTTCTTCATCAAAGCAAAAGTCAAAGCGGAAGGCAAAGGCATCCCATGCTACTTCCGCAATTTTGGAGGGAGATGACGAACAGGTGGTAACATTCCAGTTGTCCGAAGGAGAACCTGAAGCCCACGCCACCAGGAGCGGACACGAGTACAAATACAAGTACCCGGAAGTCTCCGACCTTAATGCCAAGACGCTGTCAGAGCTGGGGGTACCAACAATTCCCCTCACTCGCGCCGAGAAAGCGCAACAGCAAGTGGCTACCAAAGAAGCCACAGCAAAGCAGCCGCAAGAAGTTCAGCTCCCGAAGCAGTCTCGGTTCAATCACCCGATTAGAAGAGACAAACCGGGAAGCTCCAACTCCCCATATCGCTTCGACGTCATGGCCCAATTGGCTAATATTCCCGCGAGGATCACTCTTTACGAGCTGTTGCGGTTGTCAAAAGAGACAAGAGAAGCTCTTCAAGAGGCTCTAGTCGATTCTAAGTCTTTCTTACCCAGATTAAGCCAAATCCAGAAGAGTCGGCCCAACAGTGCAACCTGGCGGCTAAGCATTTCCCCTGCATCACTTTTACAAAGGAGGATATGCAGACAAGGAATTCCAAGCATGATAGGCCGCTATACTTCACGGGGTATATTGGCTCTAGTGAAGTTAACCGGATCCAAGTCGATCCGGTTCCGCCAGGAGCATCATGCCCTCAAGGCCATGTATCATCTTGAATTCCCGCCAAGAAGCCGCATCAACAGCACAATGATTTATGGATTTAACACCAACGGTCTACCTTGGTAAGATCCTGATAAAGTGCCAAATGGGGACTTAAAGTCCAAGTCACCGCTATGTGATTGACGCGAGACTTCCTATAACTTATTGTTGGGTCGACCTTGGATCCACAATAACGTTATAGTCCCGCCCACTCTTCATCGCTGTCTCAAATATGTAGACACTAATAATGAGGTCAAGACGGTGGTCGCGACAAACAACCGCTTAAGGGATGGAGAATTATTTCACCGATTCTCTCCTCTACCGTAATGAGTCCTAAATCAATCATCTACCAAGGCACCGACACGGTGGAGAAGCCGACACCGGCCGCTTGGTTATAGTGGTGGTTTTGTTCTAAATGACATTGTACCCCTTGTAATCAATCTTGACGATGAAGAATCGCCGATGAACATTGTAATTGGCAAATTGTCGATGAATCAATAAATGACGATTTAGAGTACCCTTTGTCTTTGAATGATGTGATGACAGTTTATACAACCATCCAGAGTTGCACTCCAACTCGGTCATCTTGCTTTACACAAAAGCAGCCTGAGATTCCTTTGGGACAACACTCGCCATCCCACGAAAATCAAGTAGTGAAAAAGACTTGGTTTACGGTAGGAGATGCTTCTAGTCGAATCATTTCTTAGAAAACGACGAAGACGACAATGGACCTATCCTCCACACATTCGATATAGTCCAAACACCGGGTATCATGAAGAGATGGGGTATAACTTGACACAAGGAGAAGGTCTATGTTTTGGCGAGGTCCTCGAGTCCCTCCCAGCAAAGATATGTCCCAAGAGGGAAGCCGATAACTACTATGCATTGAGAAGGGATTGGGATACGAGTCCTCCTAAGATGAATGCTCGTATCGATTGATAATAATCCACCCTGGGGAGAGACGACATTCGCCCCATTCTTCGCTTGGGATTCTCACAATTCTGAGAAGCTTTCAAGGCTTTAATGTCAAATATGGCTTCAGCTGATCCTCGCCATCGCTGAGAGTGATGAAGACATGCCAACATGGGAAGACCCATGGATCCATCAACTCCAAGAGCAGCTTTGGGGATAGGTTCAACAAAGAGAACCCCCACTAAGGATGACGTAGTCCGTGTTAATATGGGTGATGAAGAGCATCTTAAACTCATAAACATCGCAATACTCTCCCTCGGAAGAAAAGGAAGAGTTGGTTGCCCTAATCGGAGTATATCGATGTATTCGCCTCGAGTTACGAGGACATGCCGTGACTCACCCTAATGTGGCAACACATCGCCAACATCAAGGCGGACGCCAAACCCCGCTACAACAGAAAGACGGTTTCGGCCCACAAATATTGGAGGCAATCGCTGACTAAGGAAGAAACTCATAGAATCGGATTCATCGAGGAAATTCAAGATCCGGATTGGGTGGCTAATATAGTCCCGGTCATGAAGAAGAATGGTTCGATTAGGATTCGGTCGATACAGAGACCCGAACGCCGCTGCCCCAAAGATCACTTTTCTCTACCAATCACCGATGTCATAGTCGCATAATACGTGTGGATTTGAAAGAATGTCGCTCATGGATGGTTTCTCAGATACAATCGATCAAGATGCACCCCGATGATGCCAAACACACGCCGCTCGTAACGCCCATCAGATATATTGTTACACGCCATGCCGCTCGCCCGAAAATGCCGGTGCCACATATCAACGAAGCGATGACGGAAATTTTCCAGACCATCTCCGAAAACGGTCAATGCTACGCCGACGACTGGTCGGAAAAGCCATGACAAAGGAGATCACATCAAAGATCTTAGAACGGTTTTCGAACTCATGCGAGCCCATCGCCTAAAGATGAATCCGCCAAATCCTTCCTTGGGATGTCCAGCGGCAAGTTCCTTGGCTTCATTGCCACCAACAAAGGAATCCATGTCGATCCCGATAAAGTAAGTATGACAAGAATTGCAACCCCGAAACTGAGAGAACTCAGGTTATAAGGGCGACAAGCCCATCCAACGGCTCATATCGAACCTATCCGGGAAGTGCCAACCGCTCTCTAAGTTGAACAAGAAGGGCGGTCATATATTTGGGACGACGCCGTAAGGCATTCAAGAGATCAAATCTTATCTCGCTAAACCTCCCGTTTGTTGCACCGCTGCTCGAAAACCGCTTTTGATCTACGCCAAGGCAACGGATCACTGCAGCGCTTTACTCGCGAAGACGACGACAGCCGTCAATAACAAAGTATTACCCGAGTCAACATTAGTCGGTGCCGAAGTCTCGATATCCAATGGTCGAAGCAAGGCCTTGCATTAGTGTTCGCGATTCGTAAAATGCGGCACTATTTAGTCGACAGACGATTTATGTTATCTCTAATGTAAACCGTCCGAATATTTATGACCCAACTACCTCCTGAATGAGCAAGGCCTCGCTAAATGGGCCTTACTTGTCCCAATATGACTTGCACTTCAAACAACGTAGTCACCAAAGGACAAGCGATTTGTGATCTCTTGGTCGCCACCGACAACGGATGCGCTTGAGCTATATGACGATCTTCCAATGAAGTTCAAGAAGTCAACACTACATCGCACCAATAAATATGGCGATTGTATTTTGACGGAGCCTCTCGAAGCTACCAATGTATGCGCCCCTGATGTTCTAAGATTTCACGAGTCGGGTTGTCTTAGTTTCCGGAATCATGTCATGCCCCGCGGCTTATTCACTCATCAACCTTGCTCTAATAACGAATAATACAATGCGCTACTTATTGGACTTAGTTTCGCCAAAGAGCCGGGTGTCAATATCTCAAGCGCATGGAGATTCACAACCGATAGTTAAGCAGTCCGGTGACTACGGTTAGGAACCCCGACCGTCCCCTATCATCGTGTAGTCGTGGAAATGGCGTACTCGCTCAAGAATTCTTCATCGAATATATCCCGCCGTAACGCCATGCGATGCACCGGGCGCTAGCCGCGTCGCTAGCACAACCTCCGGACCCAGCAATTAGTTACGGCCGACTCACCACCTCTTCGCATCAATATATGATGGGGTACAAGAAGACAAAGGATAGTTACCAAAGAGGTAAATGCAACCCAAACCAAGTTGGAGCCCCGAGATTGACGCTTTCCTATCATCGACACGCCTACATGGTATTCTCGCCAAGACGGAAGGAGAGAGAGTCAATCCGCAAAGAGCTCCAAGATTCTTTTACTAACACGTAAAACCCGTGATGCTATATCGCCGGGTACGATGGTCTTTATTCGATGCCTCTCAAACAAAGAGGCAAAAGAGGTCCTTCGAAGCACACGAAGGTGAAGGTGGTGCGCACTACCGTCCCAAGCTCTACGATCGAATCGAGAATGGGCTACTTTGGCCCACGATGATTAATGACGCGGCCGGGACGCCGAAATGCCACGCTGTCAAATTCACGCCAATTATATGCATCGCCTCCGAAAGCGCTGTATCCTTCGCCACATCCTCGCCATTCGAGACATGGGGAATGGACGCTGTAGGTCCCATTTTTCCTCCGCCACCAAAGGCGCATCGGTTTATTCTAACACTACCGACTATCGCCGGGTCAAGCAATCCCGCTAAAAGAAGTAAAGGCGTAGTAATCGTCCAATTTATCAAACACCATGTCATTTATCGACACGGTGTCCCAAGACGGATCGCATGACAATGGTCCCTAATTCATCGCAATTCCTTCATCGTTTTATGAAATTCAAGATATGTGACGCTCTCGTCGACAAAGTTTATAATCCAAATTGCGAAATGGATTAGCCGAGGCATTCAACAAGACGATTATTAAGATTCGGCAAGCCAGAAGAATAACAAGCTTAGACCGACGATAAACTCGAGAAGCACTCGGGCATATCGCACAACGACGCGACGCCAACCGAGAGACCCCGTATTCTTTGGTTTACGTGCGCGCAGGCGCTCCCGCTGGAAATCCAGATTCCGCCACTTCGTGACGCCTTTCAACAGAGATGACGATCAAGAACAACATCAAAAGCATCTCGAGGAGCTTGAGATGTTAGATGAGAAGCTACCGGAAGCTCAACAACGCATTGAGTTCTACCAAGCTAGGATGTCGAGAGCTTTCAACAAGAAAGTACGACAACGGAGTTTCAAAGAAGGAGATTTGGTCCTCGCCGCCGACGCACCGATAATCCTCACTTCCAAGAAGAAAGGCAAATTCGAGCCTAAATGGGAGGGTCCGCTTATAATAGAAACGGTCTACTCCAATGGTGCATATCGCCTAATAACACAAAATGGCGACCGCAATTAATGCCGATAAGGAAGTTCCTCAAGAAATACTACCCTTAGTATCTTCGATAACCCGCTTCAACGGAAGTTCCTCGTGGGATGTGTTACCCACTTTCCTTGAGGATAACCCTAGATTTATCCTCCATCATAATTTCACCACCAAATTCCTTGACTGGGCCTACAAATTTTATGGTACATTGCCACAATCTCCTCTTGATTCCTTCTATGAACAAGAGGCCCAATCAAAATCCTTTTACGCCGGAGATAGAATATAAAATTCTTCCTCTCCAAGCCGCAAGATCCTTTTCGTGATAAACGGAAGGGTTCTTTCCATCTCTCATCTTAGGTATCTTGTAGGGATTTTCGAACCGGGTTGTCGCTGAAGGTCACGAGTCTTTTCGGTTCTCGGTGGAGATCCCATTCTTAGTACCGACCCTTTCTCCTTGGTAGCGCCGGTGAAGGTATCTTGTAGGGATTTTCGAACCGGGTTGTCGCTGAAGGTCACGAGTCTTTTAGGTTCTCGAAGTGGAGATCCACTTTTAGTTCCACCTTTCATCTTAGGTAGCGCCGGTGAAGGTATCTTGTAGGGATTTTCAGAACCGGGTTGTCGCTGAAGGTCACGAGTCTTTTCGGTTCTCGAAGTGGAGATCCACTTTTAGTTCCACCTTTCTCCTTGGTAGCGCCGGTGAAGGTATCTTGTAGGGATTTTCGAACCGGGTTGTCGCTGAAGGTCACGAGTCTTTTCGGTTCTCGGTGGAGATCCCATTCTTAGTACCGACCCTTTCTCCTTGGTAGCCGACCGAAGGTATGCGCCGGATTTTCGCACTGTGTTGTCCACCAAGGTCACCGAAGTCTTTTCGGTTCTCGAAGTGGAGATCCCACTTTTAGTTCCACCTTTCATCTTAGGTAGCGCCGGTGAAGGTATCTTGTAGGGATTTTCAGAACCGGGTTGTCGCTGAAGGTCACGAGTCTTTTAGGTTCTCAGTGGAGATCCACTTTTAGTTCCACCTTTCTCCTTGGTAGCGCCGGTGAAGGTATCTTGTAGGGATTTTCGAACCGGGTTGTCGCTGAAGGTCACGAGTCTTTTCGGTTCTCGAAGTGGAGATCCACTTTTAGTTCCATCTTTCATCTTAGGTAGCCGATCAAGGTATGCGCCGGATTTTCGCATCGTGTTGTCCGATCAAGGTCGCCTCGAAGTCTTTTCGGTTCTCGAAGTGGAGATCCACTTTTAGTTCCATCTTTCATCTTAGGTAGCGCCGATCAAGGTATGCGCCGGATTTTCGCACTGTGTTGTCCGAATCAAGGTCGCCTCGAAGTCTTTTCGGTTCTCGAAGTGGAGATCCCACTTTTAGTTCCATCTTTCATCTTAGGTAGCGCCGGTGAAGGTATCGCCGGGATTTTCGCACTGTGTTGTCCGCCTCAAGGTCACCTCGAGTCTTTTCGGTTCTCGAAGTGGAGATCCACTTTCTTCTTTTCCCACCTCAATCAATCTTAACTGTTCGCCATTCTCCTGGCCAAAAGAAGACACCGAGTTCGATTCGGGCATTTTATCCCAAGCCTAAGAAGGGATAAAGCCAACGCCACACGCTGCCGGTTTAGTCTTTTTCCGATTGAAGAAGACACCAGAGTTCGACTGGGCATTTTATCCCGGCCTAAGAAGGGATAAAGCCAACGCTTCACACGCTGCTGTCGGGCTTAGTCTTTCTCCATTGAAGAAGACACCGTGAGTTCGATTCTCGGGCATTTTATCCCAAGCCTAAGAAGGATAAAGCCAACGCTTCACACGCTGCTGCCGTTTAGTCTTTTTTCGATTGAAGAAGACACCGAAGTTCGACTCGGGGCATTTTATCCCGAAGCCTAAGAAGGGATAAAGCCAACGCCACACGCTGCTGTCGGGCTTAGTCTTTCTCCATTGAAGAAGACACCGAAGTTCGACTCGGGGCATTTTATCCTAAAGCCTAAGAAGGGATAGCCAACGCCACCACGCTGCCTAGTCAATTCCGTGACAAAAGACGGCCTCACGATTCAACATCGTGAGCATTAAGTCTAAGAGAGTTTCATTCTTTAGCACAACGCTGTATGTAGAACGGATTTAGACAATCTACATGCTAGCCCAACTCAAACGGTAGTTGGTAAAGGCTCATCAAACCCGCTGAAGGCCGGGGTTGGCTAATAACCCTAAAGTCAACGCCTCACACGCTGCCGGTTTAGTCTTTCTCCGATTGAAGAAGACACCGTGAGTTCGACTCGGGGCATTTTATCCCGCCTAAGAAGGATAAAGCCAACGCCACACGCTGCTGTCGGGCTTAGTCTTTTTCCGATTGAAGAAGACACCGTGAGTTTGATTCGGGTATTTTATCCCAAGCCTAAGAAGGATAAAGCCAACGCTTCACACGCTGCTGTCGGGTTGGTCTCTTGCCCGTAGGAGCAATAAGCCTATGTATTCAATATCATAGCAACAAGTCTAGAAGAGTTTCATTCTTTAGCACAACGCCACGGCGGAACGGATCCCCGATAATCCGCACGCTAGCACAACTCAAACGGTGGTTGGTAAAGGCTAATCAAACCCGCTGAGGGTCGAGGGTTTGCCAAAATCCTATAAGTATTATGGTTAATTATTTCGACGGTAAAAGAATCATAATAAACATTGAAAGGGATGGATCTCATTCATTTGAAGCAAATATAGAAGGAGCTACAACTGTTTAAACATTAAGTCTATGACAAAGGATTTGTTGTTCGAGCTGAGACACTTCACCATTGTAAGCCTGGTGGAGTTTTTCCCCGCAACTCGCCCGGAGGACTCCTCATCGGTGTTCAGTGTCTTCGTGGTTGCCTCCTCAAGCTCAGCCAATTTCTACTTCGACAGATCGAGTTCCCTAGACGCAACGGTGAGGGCTTCTTCCTTGTTGGCCTTGGCCAGCTCCAAACTGCTCATCCTATCTTCCTCGGTATGGAGCTCTCCCTCGAGCAAGATTATCCTTCTCGCGACTCGCCACAATATCACCGATGTGGCTTAGGGAAGATTAGGTCTCAAGAACAACAGCCCGAAGCTGATCGGCGCTGTCTTCTCAGATCCGACTTCGAGCCCAAGAAAACACGAGCATCGCCATGCCTCTAAACGCGAAGTCTCAGATGAGCAGCCTACATATGAGGAAGCCCCACCACCTCCGCAGCCTCGCAGCTCAAGCTTTCCTCCGTGATGGGCGAGGTCGCCAACAATGGCTCGAGCTACCGATAACCCATATCCCGTATCAAGGCCATCCGGGATCAAGCAAGCCTGAATCGATGAAGAGAAAGCCCGCCATGAAAGACCTTTTCGATCACCGTGTTCACCGAGAAAAGAATGAGCGCATTTCCAAACAGATAATAAAATGGGATGGATCTTCATCCAAAGATCAACGCCTCACCGTGATCATGGAGTCGAGATGTAGGCTCTACACGTAAGAAGAGAGGACTTTAGAATCTTCACCAAAAAATTGGCTTAAAATTATTTGGCTAAAGGACTCTACCCGCCTCCTTCGTGTAGTTTCAGACTAGTGAGTCTACCGAGGCGATCTATCGCTGATGTCGCCAACCGCAAATTGCCCTCGCTGTGCTCATCTATCTCAACAATAGCCGGTAGCCGACTCGAGAGCAATGAAAGAGGAGTCCCTGCCACTACACAAAGGGAACGTCTCAGCCTCTTTTAATTATAGTGGTATTGGCCAAACGGCTGGTCCTATAATTAGTCGAAGAGAAAATTCATACCTTCTTCAGGGATGGTAGCTTCAGGTAAATCTTCACCGAATGCATTGCCATCCCGCGGACTGCGCAGAACAGTCATCCATGAAAGTATTGCCGATAAACCAGCCTTCCACGTAAATCTTCCATTGAGAAGTCTGAAAAAGAAGGCATTAGGAAAACGAATGCAACTAAGAGTTGACGAACACTAGGTAAAGCTACTTACCTCCTACAGTGGAATTAGCTTGCCTAGCCTCGGTTCGTGCATTTGTCTCCTGCAATCCTTCTAAAAGAGCAAAAAAGCAAAGAGACAATTAATGGGGGTACGAATTCCGAGTCGTTCAATTCTCGCATTCGCCATCTAAAAGAGGAGTTATCGATGTTAGATGTACCTGGGTTCACCGAATCAGGTCCTACATCGGCCTCCTCCGCCATAGCTCCATACATCTGTTGAGTAAAACTTGGCTCAAGATGAGCGTAACCGCCCAGCAGTAATTATGGTGAGGAAAATCAAAACCGTAATCATAATCTCTAAAACCCCGCATGCAAATGGAGAAACGTTAGTCTCCAAAAGCCGAAAACTTCAGTTACATCATGGCGAATTGTTACCTCCGCCGCCGACCGGATCATCACGGTCAAGTCTATATCGGGACCGAGAATTCACCCGAAGTCTTATGGGCTAATCTCTTTCGCTTAACCCTCGAGAAGGTCGAAATTCTCTTCTTCGCCAGGTTTTCCGAAAGTTCAGTTGGATGAGGAATCCAATAGAAAGGATGAGAAAACGAAGGGAAAAAGAGAGAGTACCAAGGTTCGCAGCCTCCGCTGGTCCTCTTCTAAAGTCCCAAAGACTGTGAGTCGGGACTCCCTTCACCAATCGGTGGATGAGATTGCCGGCTCCCTCCGAACTTGAGCGATCCGGGATGTCCGAGTGTCACCGCAACGATGCTTCGCCACTGTGTCCGAGATAGCCCTCATAGGATCGCCTGCTAGCTACTAATAGCCAACTACAATAAAGGAATGTCGACTCCACCGACGGTCCGAGCTCGAGACCAATCTAGCACCGTACATCCCATGACGCCCACAACCATGCTCAAGGCCATCCACAAGTCCACCTCGAAGTCTCGAGTCGCGGTTCGGGTTCCCAACATAAAGTTGGTCGAACCAACCGGGCGAAAGCAAAACGACAGGAAAATAAGGCTCAATGAAGCATTCCTCCTTTACTCGAAAGTGAGATACCTCGCCTCGATATTCACTAGCCGCTTGAAACAGCCAATGTCAAGTGAAGTCTCGCTGTGGTTCGTCCTCGCCGCACCAAGGACTCACCATATTGACCAGAATCGAGGAAAATATCCGAAAAGATCCACCCTTTAAGAATCTCGTGACTGCTTCTTGATCTCGCAGCCACGCCTTCCATCCGCAATCCTCTACCAACCGCAAGAAAGGAGTAGACGACTGTGGAACCCTGCGTCGACATCATGTCGGACGATGAAGGACCAACCGTGCCATCAAATAGGTATATGGGAGCTCTACCGGACGGAAGGAATACGTGATGATGGCTCGCCTTTACTCGAGTAAACGCCGAACTATATGCCGCAATCCACGGTGGATATTGGCCACCATTACCGAAGGAGAGAGAGTTCCTTCTGCGAAGTCGAATCGCAGGTAAAGGACCTCCAGAGGTAAAGCATCATCGATTGATATTGATGGGCAAAAACGAAGTGTTTACCTTTTATAGTTGCAAGTGCACAACCATTGTCAAGTTATAGTATTTAAGATTGTCGATCCCACGAGGAACGGAAAATAGGAAGTGTTTGATTCAAGTTCAGTTCTCAAATTATGCGTGACAATTAGGGTTTTATTCAAGATAATATGAAAATATGATGAAGTGATGAGAGAGTGGATTTGGATTGTGTGTGAAAGGAATCACAATTAAAAAGACGAGAATTCAATAAGAGAGGTGAAGGAATCTAGAATTGAATCCACTAGCTAACTCAATTTGTAATCTACTTAAAAATTCTCTTTTACCACATCTCATATTAGATTTATTAAGCATAAGATATCAAACCACTTAAGGAAAGCATAACTTATCAAATTATCACCTAATTGAAATTCAAACTCATGAAGAGAGTAATAACAAGATAATAATCCTATAATTCATAAGCATAGCCTATCAAACCACTTAAGGAAAGCATAAACTATCAAATTCTTCTTCTATCGATTAGTTCTCTAGTTGATTAACCTAAACATGATCTTTTAAGCATAAGAGAGATGATTCATAAACACAAAAGAGATTAGACTAGTTTCATGCAACCTAGATCCCCACAAGAGTTTAGTTCAACATCTTGGGAAATTCAAACAAATAGAAAAAGAAAGAAAATAAAAAGAAAGAAAAATTAAACTAATCTAACTACAAAGCAATTAAATCTAAACTACAAAAGCTATTAAATCTAAACTACAAAGCAAATAAATCTAAACTACAAAAGCTATTAAATCTAAACTACAAAGCAAATAAATAACAAGAAAGAAAAAGAAATAATAAAGAGAAATAAAGAGAAACACGCAACTCATCATCATCAACTCATCCTCCTTTTGGTCCTTGAACAAGAAGAAGAAGATGGGATTGAAGGGGAGAAAATATTTATTTATTGAGGAAAATTATTACAATGAAAGGTACTCTAAAACAAGAGCAACCCTTTCTCTCAAAAGGAGTTTTACAAAATATTTCACACCTCTAAACCCTCGGATACTACCCCTATTTATACCCCAACGGAGTTGATGTGAACCATTGGATAAACTTGGCCAAAAGGAAGAGAAATCTTTCCTAAATTGAATCTGCGCGATACCATTGGTTGTGATCGGTTAGCCAACCGGTTAGCCAACCGGTTGGTCAACCTTGTCTTTTCTTGATATTTTTGCACGAATTCTTCTTGGATTCCCTTGGTATCTTGGGCCTTCGTTTGTCTTGATTTGGGCTTCAACAATTGGTAGAAATTCGAGAATTTGAGTCATTTGAGCTTTTATTCATTAATACTCCATTATTCGCAAAATAAGATAAAACATATTATTAGTAACATATTTATTGATATAAAATAGATAATGAGGTTATTAAAATGTCATTAAAATGTGATTATCAAATACCCCCACACCTAAACTTTTGCTAGTCCTCTAGCAAAGAAGAAAAATGAAAAAGAAAGAAAGAAAATCCTAACTCACTTTCGCAGAATCGCTATTTAGCGATACAACAAGCCTTTAAACCCCTAGGTTACCCTAGTGGACGAAGTTGTAGTCTCGTGAGGGTTTGCAAGGAATATACCCACAAAATTCACCAACTTGCCAATTTAAAGAAGCTAATTGAATAATTCAAAAATTCCACAAGTCGGTTAATACTCAAGAAAACGCTTTTATCATGATTTCAAAGTAAACTTCTTAAGAAAATCCTTCCATTGTAGTGATACAAAACCAAGTTTTTCTCAAAGATTTAATTCAAAAGTTTTGAAGGAAACATGCTAACTCTTTGTTTCAAACAATGTTCAAGTCTCTTAACCCTTTTGAAAAATCAAGAACATATACCATTATTTCCATATATATAAAAACATGGTTAGTTTTTTTTTTTTTTCTTGGTAGTCTTGTTCTTTTAATCGGCTTTCTAAGTGACCATCTAGCGAAGTTTTGGGCCAATGAATCCCAACCCAATTGGGCTTAGGTCATTAAGCATAAAATACTCCTCGGGCTTAATTACTCACCAACTTAGGCTTAGTAACAAAGAACTACCGATGATTTTAAGAGAAATTTATTTGGTGCCCATTTTTCACTCTTTTGTTAAGTTAGTATAATATATATATGTGTATATGTATATATGTTCTGAAAATATTTGGATTAATGCAACTTAAAAGAATCATTTTCAACTCTAAGTTGCTAATTAAAAATTTCATCACTGATTAAACATCCAAGTTAAACTTTAGTAAAGTATACCACTTTGAAAATCATTCTTCGAAATTTATTTAAAATTATCATAAAAGGTAAACTTGAGTGTATAACTAACTCGGATTAGAGGACTATTAATCAACTCTATTAAGTTGGCAAGTGACAATTTTTTTTTTAAAGAAGAAGAAGAAGAAAATGAATAAGAAAAAGAAAATGAAAATGAGAAAATGAAAATGACTAAAATACAGAGAAATTTGACTAAGTCCCACCCCACACCTAAAATTTGCATTGTCCTCAATGTAAATGCAGAAGTAACATGGAGAAGAGTGGAAGCACTTACGATGTTCGGATGACTGAACACCAAAAAAATTGAAAACTGTGATTTTCCCCGTGGTAATGAGGGGAGACTAAACCAATTTTTTTTTTTTCAGATATGCACGCTGATTTACAATTTTTTTTTTTTTTGAAAAGAACAAGAAACTCTCACATGAGAGAAGAATAAATTCTTTTATTATTATTGTGGGACAAAAGACAAAAATGTAGAATAAAAGATGAAACATGAGAAGCTCACATTCTACATTAACTCCTATCTTATTGTCGAAAATTCTACCTCAAATTTAAAGAATTTCAAAATGATATAATCATCGATGTGCTTAAATTCCAAAAATTTCATGGTTTTAGTGATGTTTGCAAAGAATGGAAGGTAGGTATTATTGGTTGTATGCTTTTGAACTTAGATTCATTATTAACAAAAATTTCATCAAAAATGAAATCTTGTTGTTTTCTATTTTCTACAAACCTAGGTTCATTAACAAAGGGTTCTTCAAATGTTGGCATCAGATGCATGTATTCAACATAATTCTCTCGCTCAAGGATTTGATTATTAACCCGTTACCCGACCGTTGTGAATGGATTGCATTCACTTGATCGTGAAAAGTTGACCCCGAAGTTCCTTGGATTGGTCACGGGTTGACTCGAAATGTTCCTTTCTCTTCACTCACTCTGCGCTAGCCTCTAGTTGGGTTTCTATCCCGGCATGGCTTGAGTGTTCGAAAGGATCGCTTGGTTGGTTGTTTGCATGAAGGAATTTAGAGTGTTGGATGATTGAGTCAACGTGTTGGTAGTGGTTTTGATCATGGCTTCTAAACCCTTTTCTATGACACCAAGACGCTTTTCCAGATCCGGTTAGAAAGATTCGCCGGTTGATGAGGAGGGAAATTCAAAAAGGTTGATTTGAGTGATGGAAATTGTTTGGTGGATTGAACGGAATCGTTTCCCTAGGAATTTGTTGGTTTGAGGTGGGATTGACGCTTTGATTTCGGGTAACTTCCTTGATTCCACGCAAAGTTGGGATGATTCCGCCAACCGGATTGTAGGTTGGGGCAAAGGATCATTCCTAGGAGGTCGGAATGCGCTAACCCGACCTAGTGGCCGATCGGATCCTAAAAGAGGGCATTCATCGGCAACATGAGATGGGGACTGACAATTGTGACAACCTCGAGGCGTAGATTTGATTGACTTGAGCAGAGCCGCTCTTTGATTTCGAGAGCTTCTAGCCTACGATGATCGCCGCCATCTTCGCTTCACGGCTATATTCGCTCCTAAGGAAGGACCACTAGATTTGGCTTGAGGAACCGATGCACCCCGTCATCACAGTTGTTCCCATTGCATGGTTTTTCGGACACTCTCTAAGAAATCCCATGCTTCATCGCATTTTTCTTCATAAAATCCCTTGACACATAGACTCTAAGGAAGTTTTTGCAGATAGTCCAATCCTTCAGAAATGATTTGGCACAATCGCCATTTTTCCGCACTCATGGTGAGGACATTGGATGAGGAGATCCTTAAACCTATCGAAATACTTCCGAATGGCTCACCCGACAATCCTAAAATTTTGAATGTCAAGCTTCGAGCTTGACCGCTTTGTGAATTGGGAAGAATTTTTAGAAAACTTTTACAAAATCATCCCAAAGTTGAAATCGAACGGGTGGGTAAGCTGCATACCATTTTTTGCTTTGTCCTTAAGAGTGAAGGGAATAAATCGAAGCTTAATTGCATCCTCGCTAGGTCTTTCATTTTAATCATGAGGCGACTTCTACAAATTCAGAGATGAAAATATATGCCTTCATTGCTCCTAAGAATTTTGGAAGCATGTTGATGAAATGTGGTCGGAGTTCAAATTAGTTCCATTTGCTTCGGAAGCTTAATGCATGAAGGGATAGCATTCCTAGTGGGTAGCGATATCTTGAAGAACGGAGGATTGGCCATTTCGCTTGGTTGAGAAGTTGAATCGAGCTAACTAAACGATTGGTATTATTCCTAACCCAAGTTTGCATAAACCAAAATCAAGAGTTTTTTTAAAAAAAAAATTGAAAAAGTTAGTGAGATGGTGAAAAGAGAAGAAGAGGGAAGAAGAAAAGAAAAATTAACAAATCAAGGCAATCACTTTTCAATCACCCTAACTCTAGGGTTAAGCCTAAACTCGCCTAGACCAGCCCTAACCAAAACTCCCTAAGTGAACAAAAATCCGGGCCGTGGGTAATTAGCCGTAAGGATAGTACTAGAGGGAGATCAAAGATCAATTAAGTACCTCGTTCTGCGTGCATGCTTTCACGAACCCCTAAACCTTGCCTTAGACACCAATTAATCCAAATAAACTTAGACCAGCTTCACTCAAGAATTTCTTGTTCCTTATTGAGCTCGAATCCTTAGGGGCCAACGCCTAATTCTTTTAGGAGGCTTGGGTTTGTGTAGTGAGGAATCGCTGATTTTTGGCTAAGGAAAGGGTGATGAAATCCTCACCTTATCTTGATTAATGGTTTTGCCCTTAAATATATTTTCAAGTGAGTGTCAATTCAAAATGCTCAAATCACTTTGGTGAATTCCTACTATTATATGCAATGCACCCTAGAAATTAAAAGCAACTAAAAAGGATGAGAAAGAAAAATATTTTTTTTTTTTTATGGTCAAGAAGAAAGAAAGTCAGTTTTTTAACCTAATTGTCTCTAATGTGATGAACTACCTATAGGGTGGAATTAAAAATACTAGAGAGAAGAGTTACTCCGCAAAAGCAATGCAAAGCCTCGCTGGAGGCAACCTTCAATCTCGATCTTCAACTCCTTGCCTTCAAGCTCTTTTGTCATTCACAATAGATAAACACACAAGTTAAAGAACTAAGAAAAAATTCTACTTAACACCGCTCCTAAGAACGGCGCCAAAACTTGATGGGCAAAAACGAGTGTTTACCTTTTATAGTTGCAAGTGCACAACCATTGTCAAGTTATAGTATTTAAGATTGTCGATCCCACGAGGAACGGAAAATAGGAAGTGTTTGATTCAAGTTCAGTTCTCAAATTATGCGTGACAATTAGGGTTTTATTCAAGATAATATGAAAATATGATGAAGTGATGAGAGAGTGGATTTGGATTGTGTGTGAAAGGAATCACAATTAAAAAGACGAGAATTCAATAAGAGAGGTGAAGGAATCTAGAATTGAATCCACTAGCTAACTCAATTTGTAATCTACTGAAAAATTCTCTTTTACCACATCTCATATTAGATTTATTAAGCATAAGATATCAAACCACTTAAGGAAAGCATAACTTATCAAATTATCACCTAATTGAAATTCAAACTCATGAAGAGAGTAATAACAAGATAATAATCCTAGAATTCATAAGCATAGCCTATCAAACCACTTAAGGAAAGCATAAACTATCAAATTCTTCTTCTATCGATTAGTTCTCTAGTTGATTAACCTAAACATGATCTTTTAAGCATAAGAGAGATGATTCATAAACACAAAAGAGATGAGACTAGTTTCATGCAACCTAGATCCCCACAAGAGTTTAGTTCAACATCTTGGGAAATTCAAACAAATAGAAAAAGAAAGAAAATAAAAAGAAAAGAAAAATTCTAAACTAATCTAACTACAAAGCAATTAAATCTAAACTACAAAAGCTATTAAATCTAAACTACAAAGCAAATAAATCTAAACTACAAAAGCTATTAAATCTAAACTACAAAGCAAATAAATAACAAGAAAGAAAAAGAAATAATAAAGAGAAATAAAGAGAAACCTGCAACTCATCATCATCAACTCATCCTCCTTTTGGTCCTTGAACAAGAAGAAGAAGATGGGATTGAAGGGGAGAAAATATTTATTTATTGAGGAAAAATTATTACAATGAAAGGTACTCTAAAACAAGAGCAACCCTTTCTCTCCAAAAGGAGTTTTACAAAATATTTCACACCTCTAAACCCTCAGATACTACCCCTATTTATACCCCAACGGAGTTGATGTGAACCATTGGATTAAACTTGGCCAAAAGGAAGAGAAATCTTTCCTAAATTGAATCGTCACGACCAATCGGTTGGTCGATCGGTTAGCCAACCTGTTAGCCAACCGTTGGTCAACCTTTGTCTTTTCTTGATATTTTGCACTAATTCTTCTTGGATTCCTTGGTATCTTGGGCCTTCGCTTGTCTTCGATTTGGGCTTCAACAATTGGTAGAAATTGAGAATTTGAGTCATTTGAGCTTTTATTCATTAATACTCCATTATTCGCAAAATAAGATAAAACATATTATTAGTAACATATTTATTGATATAAAATAGATAATGAGGTTATTAAAATGTCATTAAAATGTGATTATCAGATATGGAACCACACACTTCTTTAGCCGATTGCAAGATAGCCAGCCTAGAAGAGTTGTCGGTTGATAGGCTTTGCCGCATGCCACGTAAAGGTTGCAAACTTGGTCCCTGGGGAAAACCATCTTGGCGTGGCGTATATAAGAAGTTAGCCTCGGACCTCTCGATCGGTTCATTAACCCGAAGAAATGGCGGTGGCCAGTTCACATATTTCCTCGCCAGATTTGTCCTCCAAATGCTGGAACAAGTAATTGGCAAATTGCTTCAGACTCACTTGTGATTTCCTTTTGGCGCAAGGTTCAGATTGGGCCAGAGCTATATGATAATGACAAGTGAGATCCCACAAAATTTTGTGATGATCGTGTGTGTTTCTTCACCACTGCCTCGATTGGAAGGGAAATACTCTTGATACAGCATCTTCCCCATGGGTAAATCGGAAATCCGGTACATCTCATGTAGAGCCAGCCCCAACTCGCCGTGTTTCGTGAAAAATGTATTTGAATCTGGATTGTAGAGCTCAAATAAGGCGAAGAAATGATTGACGCTGATTGGAAGGCCATACATGGTGCTTACGAATGGTCTGAGACCATTAAGCCACGAAGTTCTCCATCCCATCGGCTGAGGACATAGTTGGTCAGGCGACCCCACCAATGTTTACCTGATGAGTGAACCCACCGTAAAATCTATGACTAGATGATTTGCATCTCACCCAGCGAAGCGAGGCGATTCATCGATCAGTAGGCAGAACAAAGAGCTCATCACGGGGCGGTGTGTCCAGCCCTACAACCCCAGGGTGAAGGCCGATGACGCGAAGATTTCGGCTCTTCCCAATCGCCTCACAAAGGAGAATGAAGCGGGGATACAACGTGTATATACGAGAAGATAATAACGCTGGCGCACCACCAAAAGAAGGAGGCGTGCATTCACGCTGCAGGCGAGTTGATCGACCCCTCGGAGCATGAGATCTTCGCGACGACATCGGAAACTGCAAAAAGGATAAAATAAAGTCAGATATGCAGTTGAAAAATCAGCGAATTCAGCAAAAAGAGGCCCGTTTGGTCAGGTCGCGGCTCGCTGGCCACGACCGAGGCACCAACGGACGCCTCGCCCGACTAAAACTGCGCGCAGTTGTGCAAAATGGCCGGCCAGACCGAGGCGTTTTGCAGGTCGGGCCAGGCGGGCCGTCGGTTAGTAGGCCGAAGGGTCCGTCGCGGCCGACCGAAGCGCCACCAGGTGCGGTCGTGGCCGAAGGCTGCCGGGCCGAGACCGAAGCGCCTCTGGCCGGCCGTGGCCGAAGCGCCGGCCACCGCACCGCCGCCGCCGGATCGTGTCCTCGCCCTCGTGGTTCGCGGCGCCTGCACGCACAAAGAAAAAAAAAGAGAAAAAGAGAAGAAAAGAAGAAAAAGAATTTACAAAACCCTCGTGCACATACCTCGTTGATCGAAGGAGACAAGACGGCGAGAGACGAGATGAAAACAAAACAAAAAGAGCAAGAGGGGGGGGCCGGCCTATGTCAGAGAAAAGGAGGGATTATGGGTATTTATAACAACCCCATATGAACCCAATCCTCTTTGAACAAGGACTCCTATTTGGCAAGAAGTAGGAATTCTAATTGGAACCCAAATCAATTCTAATTAGGACTCTAATCAGCCCCTAACTAGGAGCCCTAATTGGAACCTTATCCGGATGTCAAAATAGTGCCAAATCAGTCCGTTGATTGGCTCCTACTCCCTCCGCCAAGTTTGGAAAGATTCTCAAGATTTATTCGCGTAATAACACTTAAGGCCCCCATTGACGCCAATCAACGCTCGCCTAATCCTACCCAACTAGAATTACGGTATAAACTGCTTCCTAATTTGTCGAGAAGTTCCCTAAGAATATTCTCACAAGAAATATTCTTAGGATAACTCGATCGTATCGGATTGCATCGACGCCATCAACGCTCGCCTAATCCTACTCCAACTAGGATTACGAGTATAAACCGCTTCCTAATTTGTCGAGAAGTTCCCAAGAATATTCTCACAAGAAATATTCTTAAGGATAACTCGATCGTATGGATTGCACCGACGCAAATCAACGTCGCCTAATCCTACTCCAACTAGGATTACGAGTATAAACCGCTTCCTAAATTGTCGAGGAGTTCCTAAGGATATTCTCACAAGAAATATTCTTAGGATAACTCGATCGACGGATTGCACCGACGAAATCAACGCTACGCCTAACTTACCCAACTAGGATTACGAGTATAAACCGTTTCCTAATTTGTCGAGAAGTTCCTAAGGATATTCTCACAAGAAATATTCTTAGGATAACTCGATCGACGGATTGCACCGACGAAATCAACGCTACGCCTAATCCTACTCCAACTAGGATTACGAGTATAAACCGTTTCCTAAATTGTCGAGGAGTTCCTAAGGATATTCTCACAAGAAATATTCTTAGGATAACTCGATCGTATGGATTGCACCGATGCAAATCAACGCTACGCCTAATCCTACTCCAACTAGGATTACGGTATAAACCGCTTCCAAATTCTCAACGAGGAGTTCCTGGAGAATAAACCCATATTCTTAAGGATAACTCGATAACCCTTAATTTTCTCCCACCATAATATCCAAGAGAGGAATAATCTGACGAGGCGTGAAAGTCATGACGACACCGGACAATATGTCCAAATTCAAGAAACTTCACCCACCGTGGATAATCATATCCCAATAACGGTCAAAGGCCGCCGACTCACGAATCGGCTAGGACGATGGTTGAAAGCCAAATGGTCTCCTGCTTCAACAAGGAATCCTCGGAGGATATCTCCATGAAAAGATCAGTCCTCCCGCTGTGGTTAAACCAACAACACATGTGATGATGGAAGAATTAGCCGATTAAAGGTTATGAAATTCCATGTATCCCAAGACAACCAACGGTCGCCAACAAGGAGTTCGCCGACATACGGATAAGTCCAAAAGTCCGATGGTTAGTCAAACAACAACCAACCGACACGAAGTTACAAACAAAACTCACCCACCACTTCAATCAAGGTTTTAACAAGCGGTCGACAATAAATGCAAAGACTGATCTTATCGTAAATCCTACAAAGAACCGATGGTCCGAAGAATCAAGACTTGAAGCTATCTTTTGGGACCTCACCGATCAAGGTCGAACTATCATGTCCAAAGCATCCCGCACTCATCAAGAATCGAGAATGAGACGCTTTGGAGGGGTATCTCAGAGGCTGAAAAATACTTACAAGATCCCCAAACCAACTCGCGGACGGGAGTCGGCGAATGACAACCCATCGAATGATACGACGCCGAATCGTTAAGACGCCAACCTTACGGAAACCCACGCCACAAGCACGGCTTAAACCGGACTTGAACAGACGATCGGATTTCGTGACCGCTGAACCGAACGAACCAAGAACTAGTCCCTAATCAAATACGCATGCAACTCAAGCCCGAGATGAAAACACCGAAAATGACGAAAACGACGCCAAACGGTGAGAGCGGGCGCACCTTGGCCAACTTGGCGGTATTTCCTCGGCCAGGGAAGTCGAAGTGGCTCGCCACTTTGTCGAGCCACCTCGCCCACTTGGTCGAGGAACCCCGCCAAGTGGTCGAGGTAGCCGGCCACTTTGTCGAGCCACCCGCCAACTTGTCGAGGTGGCTCGCCAAGTGGCCGAGGTGGCTCACCAGTGGTCGAGGTGGCTCGCCAAGTGGCCGAGCCACCAACACCCCCCCCGATTTGTATAAATAGGGGTGCCGCTTCGTGAGGGGGCTTCTGACGAGATTTCGGGTTGGATTTTAAGAGCGGATTTCGAGATCTTCAAGAATTCTTGAGATCCACGAGGCCGACGACGGTTCCGGAAAGCACCGGCGAGCACAAGTTCACCGACGCCCGATCTACAAGCGGAAGGTAATCAATTCGGTCGGACTACGATACCCTCTAGGTTAAGCTTCGCCTTTAATCTCGTGGATAGCGCCGGATTTCTCCTAGTAGATCTCACCCGCCCGCGCATCCTCTCCTTCGTGAGTGTGATCCCCAGCGCATCCTCTCCTTCGTGAGTGATCCCTCAGCGCTTCGCTTCTTCGCGGAAACGAGCCCCTTTACGCCTCAGAAGTTCCGCAACCCGGTCTCTACCGGATCGAATTGCGCTGTGGTCCACGGACACAAAAGTCCCCCGCATGCAAAGAACTCACGCAAGCGAGGACCTCGATATAACGAGATCCTCGTGTTTGTTCAAAAGGATAAAGTTGTAATCTTTTTGATTTTCATTGTACTTTAAAATAAAAGGCATTTCTTTTGAATTTTGTTGTAGGCCAAAGAAGCTGTAAGCAAGTTCAAATCAATGACAATCAAACCGACTTTTACCGCGAACACTAAAAAGGATGCAAAAATAAAAAAAATCTTTTCATTTTTATTATGGTCGACAATCAAAGAAATAAAGTTTATTAGGGTCGATTAAAGGTAAAATCTTTTTTTATCCTAATTGTCTCTAATGTGAATGAACTATCTAAAGGGTGGAATTGAGAATACTAGAAAGAAGAGTTACCCACCAATCGCTATCCAAAGCCTCGCTGGAGGTAAATCTTCAATCTTGATTCTTCAACTCTTAATCTTCAAGTTCCAAGTTCCTACACAAACGAAAACACACAAAAATAAGGAACCAAAGTTAATCAAAATCCTACTTATGCACCGCTCCAAGAATCGGGCCAAAACTTGATGGGAAATAAATGATTACCTCCTAAGTTGCAAGTATACAACCTTTATCAAGTTATAGTATATAAGATTATCGATTCCACGAGGAACGGAAGTAGGAAGAGTTTTGTTCAAGTTTGGTTCTCAAATTATGCAGGACAATTAGGAGTTATTCAAATAAAATAAAAGTGAGAAAGTTTATGTACATGGTGAAAGTGATCATTATGAGGTTAGAGAGTGGGTTGTGGATTATGTGCAAATAAAAAGGAAATCGAGGAAGAAAATGTGTGTGGAGAGATTAAGAGTGTGATTGTGACAAAGTGCGAATAAATCAAAATGGAAGTGAAATGGAGAGATAGAGAGGAGAGAAAATAAGTGCAAAATAAAAGAAAGCAAGATAGAGAGAGAGGAGAGAGTAAAGGAAAATAAACAAATGAAAAACAAGGATAAGTGCAAAATCAAGAATGTAAAGTATGGAGGATTAGTTAAAGATATGAGGAATCTAGAGTAGATCCACTTAGCTTATCTCAATCTCACATGAATGAGTTGGATTTGTTAGCTAGTTTCAAACAATCTCTAGGGATCCCACAAATATTAGCTCCACACTTAGAAAGGGGTAATTCCCTAGAGGGTTCTAGCCTCAAGGTGAATTAAAGAAAAAAAATCTATTCTAGAAAGTAAATACAAGAATTAAATACATTGCATGAAAGTAAATTGCATGAAATTAAATTGCATGAAAGTAAATCTAAGCTACAAAGCAATTAAATGAACAAGAAAGAAAATAAAAGAAATAAAATAGAAACCAACAACTCCTCGATCTTAATCTAATCCTCCTTTGGTCCTTGGATTAGAAGAAGAGAAAGGAAATTGAAGGGTGAAAATTTCATTTATTGTGTAACAAAATTATAATTTTGGAAGGTCTTCTCAATTAAGAGTAACCCTCCTCTCTAAATAGAGTTTTACAAAATATTTCACAATCTCAAGCCCTCACTCTACCCTCTATTTATAGATAACAAGAATCTCTCACAACCTTTGGATTTGCCTTGACCCCCAAGTAACACTCATAATCATAGGATTTAGGTTAGCCCCTAAACAACCATCATAGCCATAGGATCTCTCCAAATAATCTAGACCATTGATTTAATCCTTGAGAGATGGGCTTTGTGGGCTTTATTTCTTTTGCATTTAATTCCTTTAAGACTCTTGGGCTTCTCTTAAATGCTCTTGGGCTTCTTAGAATTTAACTTGACCTTCAAATAATTGAATATATATCACTTAAATTCGGATTTCTATCAAAATCTGCTGCTGCTGATTAAATTTTGAGAATCTGGTAATTTGGATGGCTCCGTCTCGTCGAGATAGGCGATTTTCATATATAATATGTTGAATACGCTGCAGGATTGAGAGATATCGCTTTTCTTTGCGGTTGACCATCTTGAGCACGAATTTGACTTTATTTTTCCATATTTGATTTGATTCTCAATTGTAAGCCAAGTTATTAATAATTCTGACCAAGAAAGTAATGTGTGTTGGGATTTTGCTTCTAAACTTAGTCGTGAGCTTTGAATTTAGGCATTCTGGGCTTCATTAGAGATCTTTTGGGTTTAAAATAATCTTCATTTGGGCTCTTATTCAATAATACTCTATTAGCCCGCAAATTAAGATAAAACAGCTTATTAGCGTGATATTTATTCATATAAAATAGGTAATGAGGGTATAAATTTGTAATTAAAATGTGATAATCATAATTCCACCCTCTAGTTAGGGTTTTCATATTAGAGACAATTAGGAACTTAAAAAGAAATAAAATTTTTTCTCTTGTCGAAGTTTAATAAAATCCATCATTCACTTGAACAAATACTAACAAGATATGAAATTCAAACAAGAACTCTCTTTCTCACATTTATTTGATTGTTGATCCTAATTAAAAAATATTTACTTTTTGCATCCTTTTATAGTTCCTTTCAATTCTTAGGGTTGCATTGCATATAGCTAGTAGAAATTTACTAAAGTGCTTTGAGCATTTTGATTTGAACACTCACTTGAATACACTCTTAAAGGCAAAACCCCTAATCAATATAAAGTGATGGATTTCATCACCCTTACCTTAGCAAACAAATCACTAATTCCTCTCTACACAAAAGCCTTCTAAAACTCATTAGACATTGGCCCCTAAGGACTCTAGCTCATTAAGGAATAAGAAATCCTTAAGTAAACCGGTTTAAGCTTACTTAAATCTGTTGGTGTCTAAGGCAATGTTTAGAGGTTGCATAAAGCGCTCCGCAAGAAAAAAGGTACTAAATTGGTCTTTGGCCTCCCTTTAGTACTATCACCCTTGCTTGATCGAGTAAACTTTAATCTTTTAACTCAAGGAATTTTTGGTTAGGTGCTGGTCTAATTGAGTCTAAGCTTAACTCTAAAATTAAGGGTGATTATTTCAAAGTGGTTGTTCTTGATTTGTTTGCTTTTTTTTCTTTTATCCTTCTTCTTTTCTCTCACTAATCTTTTAGGTATTTTAGTTTTTGCTTAAAAATTATAACTTTTGTTTGTCTTAGATTTTTTTTCTAATTTCCTTTTTAGTCATATAAAAATAAAAATAAAAATCTAAAAAGAATTTATTTCGGTGTATGCAAGTTTAGATTAGGAATAATACCAATCGCTTAATCCGTATTTAACCAATTTTAAAACTAAAGAAATGGCAAATCCAAATGCACCCGCTCTTCAAGACATGTGTTATTCAACTAGGAATGCAATCTCGTCTTGCATTAGGCTTCTTGATGTTAATGGAGCTAATTTTGAGCTTAGACCTCACTTCATAAATATGCTTTCAAAGTTTTAGGAAATGAATCCAAAAATACTTATATTTTGCTATCCGAGTTTGATGAAGTTTGTCTTATGACTAACATTATAGAGTTATCTGATGATGCGATTAAGCTTAGATTTATCCCATTTGCTCTTAAGGACAAAGTCAAGAAATGACTGTATAGCGTACCAATAAATTCTATCTCAACCTTGGATGAATTTGTTGTAATTTTCTTAAAAAATATTTCAATTCATAAAATGGTAAAGCTTGGGAACAGCACTCAAAATTTTAAGATAATTCTAGGGGAGTCATTCTGAAAGTATTTTGATAGGTTTAAGGATATTCTTATTCAATATCCTCACAATAGTCTAGAAAAGTGGCGCTTATGTCAAATCATCTATGAAGACTTAAATTATTCTTCAAAGACATCATTAGGATCTATGTGTCAATGGGATTTTATGAAGAAAAATGCTAATGAAGCTTGAAAATTTTTAGAGAGTTTGTCTAAGAAAACCATGCAGTGGGAATACTGTGATGAAAGAGTTTCATCAGTTTTTCGAACTAAATCCAGTGACCTTTTTCTAGATCTAAACATAGCCTCTGAAGTAAAGATTGCTACAATCTTGTGTCGGTTAGAAGCTCTAGAAATCAAAGAACGAGCCCCAGCTCAAATCAACCAAGTTTCTCTAACAGGATGTCATAACTGTTTATCACCAGCCCATATTTCAGAAGAATATCCTCTTTTAGGAAACAATAAATTATTAGGTCAGGTAAACGCTGCATTCCTGCATCTTAAAAATAATCTATTTTCTCCAACCTACAATCCGGATTGGTGAAATCATCCGAATTTTATATAAAATTTCACTCCCACTTTAACGCTATAATTTTCTAGAGGAAACACAGTTCCATTCAACATGCCGAACCATTTTTCACAACCCAATCCTACATACGAAAATCAGTCTCTTAAAAATCAACATGTAAATCCTATTCCACCGAATTCTGATCATGAGATACGTTTAAGTATCTTAGAGAAAGGTTTAGAGGCAATGATTAAAGCTTCTACACAGATCACCAACATGTTGAGTCAGTCATCATACACTCTGAATTCCTTCATGCAGACAACCAATCAAATGCTCAATTCCAACACTCAAGCCATAACTAGGTTAGGAATCCAACTTGGTCAACTAGCAAGTGCCATGAGTAAAAGAGAGAAAGAAAAATTTTCAAGTCAACTTGTTATAAACCCTAGAGATACTGGATCGAGTCCAAGCTACCCAGCTCAAGTGAATGCAATTCACACACTACGATCAGGGAAATAGGTCAATAATCAAGTTAGAATGCCTTCGGATCAAACTCCATTTTCTTCTTCTCCTATTCAAAATACTAACCTAAACAAGCTCTCTCCTTCTGATAACTCTGTTCAATAATCACTCTTTTTCGATGATTAAGAAATCGAAATTGAACCTGAGCTCAATCTCGATAGGTTTAACCCCGTTGCTCCCTTTTTAGATAGACTCAGGCCTAGGAAAATATCTTCCAAGGTACAAAAAATCCTAGAAACTTTTAAGTAAGTCAAGGTCAACATTCTTTTTTTATATGCAAAAATTTTAAAGGATTTGTGTACTAAGAAAAGAACCACTAATATTCCCAAGAAAGTCTTTCTACCTACCAATATCAGTGACATTCTTTTAAAGCCCACGCCTTTCAAATATAAGGATCCTGATTGTCCTACTATCTCATGTGTTATAGGAACAACCTTCATTGATATGACTCTTCTAGACTTAGGAGCTACTGTGAATTTCCTTTCCTATTCAGTCTATCAACAGCTAGGAGTAGGTGAATAAAAACCTATCAGATATACCCTCCAGTTAGCTGATAGATCTATAAAGATATCCAAGAGAGAGATCAAGGATGTTCTAGTTAAGGTTGAGGAGTTATTTTTTCCTATTGATTTTATTATTTTGAAAACACAGCCCATTTCTAATCCTAAAGGCCAGATACCTATCATTCTAGGAAGACCATTCTTAGCAACTTCTAATGCTCTGATCAACTGTAGAACTGGTCAAATGATGTTGTCATTTGGGAACATGACTGTTGATCTTAATATTTTAAATTTAGGGAACTAGCCGACTAATCCATCAGATCTATCCCTAGAAGTGAACTACATCCAAAAAATATCAAGTGAATAGTTAGAAGGGGAGGGTGAAACAGATTTTACTTACTTGAATTTTGAGGAGATCATTAATGAAGAGATCAGGTTTTTTGATGAAGAAATTAAATTTTTAGGAAAGATAGACCAATCAGCTCATCAAGTCTCAATCATGAACCATAATCTAGAGGATATTTTCAGTACTGAGATTGAGTTCTTTGAAGAGTTAGAACAATATTTTGATCTTTGGTCTAATTCTGAACCCAACATTCCATCGGTGGAACTGCGCGTCAACAACATACACATTGATTTTGGTTTGACTGATTACTCATTGCCAACTACCATAACATGCAGTAAAAATTACTGAAAACCCCAAAGAGAACAGAATTCAAGCATATAAGAGAGTTCATCATTTTACACTTCTTTAAAATCCGAGGTAGAATTTTCAGCAATAAGGTAGGATTTGATGTAAGACTTGAGCTTTTCATTTTAAAACTTTTATTCTACATATTTACTCTTTGTCTCATAATAAAAAGAATAATAAAAAGAATTAATTATTCTCTTGTTTGAGAGTTTTTCTTCTTTTAAGAAAAAAGAGAAAGAAAAAAGGAAAAAAGGAAAAATGAAAAATAATAAAAAGAAGAGAAAATTAAAATTTTTACATCCTCCTCATACCAATGGTAATTATAGATTTTATTATTTTATCATTATTCTAGGTCGACCGAACAAATGTGAGTGCTTCATTTTCTATTTGCTTTACTTTGTACATCATATAGTTTGCATTGAGAACAATGAAAAATTTAGGTATAAGGGTAATGAGTAGTCATATTTTCTCTTTATTTTATCCTTTCTTTTATTCTTCTTTTCTTTCCTTACAAAACATTACTTGCCAACTTGATAAAGTTAATTAATAATTGATTTACTTGATGAATTCTAAAATCTCCAGTTATTAATTAGTCTTATACTCAAGTTAGCCTTTTATGATAACTCTAAACAAATTTATAAGAAATAATTTTAAAATAGTATATATTATCCTAGCTCTAACTTAGGACTTTATTTAAAGTAACTAAATTTTTTCATGTTTAACTAAGAGTGGATAACAAGCTCTCAAAGTCCTCTTGATCTAAAAATTTTCTCAAGTTATGTGTGTGTTCATATATATATATATATATATATATATATATATATATATATATATATATATATATATATATATATATATATATATATATATATATATATATATATATATATATATATATATATATATATATATATATATATATATATATATATATATATATATATATATATATATATATATATATATATATATATATATATATATATATATATATATATATAGCTCAATTATCAATAATAATCTCCATTCAATAGCGCATAAGTATCCCACATTAAACGATAATCAAAAGGCGGTATCGTGTTGACTTCCTCGCCAGTCGACTCCACAAGTTTACCTACACGACCAACTATTCGCCGACATCTCAAGTCGACTCGAAGGCGATACTTTCATTTCCACCCGACGAGTAGAAAGGCAACGGCTACCTCGAGCCCTCCGCTGACAGCTGGTCACCATCATGTTAAATGCATGATCAGAACCATCATTTCTCCATTACCGAATGTCTTTATGACACATCGGACAACGTCGGCACCACGCGCCTCCTGTCACTTCACATTAAACGCCAAAGTGACTTCCTCTACTCGGCAGCCGAAACCTGTAAAGTAAATGCTGACTCAGCTACCAGCCTATACCTGGCCAAAGTTACCAAACCACCCCTCTATTATTACTATAAATAGGAGGACTATTCTCAGCATCGAGGTAAGCAATATCTTCTGCTCACAAAGAACTTCTTCAGTTCATCACTTCCTTCCCCATTCAAGCAATTTACTGACTTGATCGTCAGAGGAATAATCGGAGAACCAATTTCCACCCTCTTACGGGCTCTTGCATGTGCAGGGAAGAACAGCTGGCTCTAGAATCGGATATTTAGAGGAGTTAACGGACCCTTAACAACTCACACTTAATTATCTGTTTGATAATCAACAACAACAGTTTGGCCTCTGTGGGGCCTTCTTTCTTCTTCGAGCAACTATGTCTGGTCCTGGGCTTAGGCCTGATCATACCATCCCTAAAAAAACACATCCGGGCTATGTCACTCAAGCCCAGCTCGAGGAGTCCTCCCAGCGGATCTCCCAATCCCTCCACCAGCAGTTGGCGGCGTTCACTAAAGAACTCCTCAGTAGGTTTCCTCCCCCACAGCCCGCTCACTCTGCTGCCCCTCCATCATCGGAAGACCAACCTTCTACAACCCATCCTCCGCTTGAACCCCGACCTGTAGTCCCTCCTCAGACTCTACATGCTACGGCCAGGCAACAAAAATACCACACCGGGTACGTGTCTCCTCTGCCACACCAGACGGCTCGACCTGCGGACTCCCGTCAGCATCACCTTCAATATGTCGAAGCCTCCAATGAGAGCCCTGGCCCTAGTCACGATAGGAAGCGTGCCACTGGAGGAGTGCCACGAGACCCTTAGCATCATCATGCCACTGCAGGCCCCTCAACTACCAATGTAGAATCCGGCTATGATCGGACTTACCACCGCCGGGCCATTGGGGAACATTCTCATCGATGACATCATGAATTCCATCTGTGAGAAATTCAAGATGCCTCCAGTAGAAAAATACAAAGGCGAAGGAGACCCAGCGGAGCATGTCCAGAACTACTATGACACGATGAGCATGCTGCAAGCGCCTGAAGCCATCATTTACAGATGTTTCCCCATCACTCTGTCGAGAAGCGCTAAGCTCTGGTGGAACGCTCTGGAGAAGAAGTCCATTGATAGCTTCGAGCAGGTTAGCCAGAAGTTTGTTCATCACTCCCTGGCTGACACCAAGCAAAAGCTGTCTCCTCATGAGTTGATACAAATGAAGTAGGAGCCTGGAGAGCCTCCAAAACTATTTCAAGAGGTTCCAAGCGGAGAGACTGGAGGTTGATGACCCGCTCGCCAAGAAGCGATGCTTCACCTAAGAGCAATTGATGGCCAAGGCCCATGGGTATATGGACATGGAAGATGCCCAAGCCTACAAAAGAAGCGGACGGTGGCGAAGCTTGCAACCCGGGGGCAGCGGCCATGACACCGACAACCAGCCGGCACAGCTGATGGTAGTGGTGACCCCAATGGTAGCATCAGAAAGGGAGCTAGCAAGGGACCCCCCACCAAGATAGGAGTCGGTAAGGGATCCTCCTAGAGCCGACTCCCATTTGAACCGGGTCGACCGAAGGGATCGAAGGAGGGAACCAGCAACAAAGCCAGTTCTCATAGCCCTCAATACCACTCTCACTGATGCCCTCTTTATGGTCTAGAAGGAGGGACATCTCACCTCACCCCCTCCTCATATGATGTCGAATCCTCAAAATTGAGATGCCCGACAATATTGTCGATATCATCGGGATCACGACCATCTCACCAACGATTGCCGAATCCTCCAGAGGGACATCAAGGAATTGATCCAGAGAGGATACCTTCAGAAGTTTATTTCCCCTAGGGATAGAAGATAGGCCACCCCAAGCAGAGCTGATAGAAGGTCCCGTTCCCGGTCGCCATGCCCCCAGCCACAACCTGATGGTCGACCCCCCGAACCCAGCCATAGGGGGGTCATCAACACTATCAGTGATTGTCCCACAGTGGGAGGCTCGTCCAACAGTGATTGGATGAGATATGCTAAGCGAGCGTTGCGAGTAGATATGTGTGACAAGAAGCCCAGGGCGGAAGAGTCCATTTCCTTCAGCGATACGGACTTGAAAGGCGTTGAGACGCCTCATGGTGATCCTATTGTCATCACAGCCGGGATTGACGGCTTCCAGGTGAAGAGGATTATAGTCAATACAGGAAGCTCAGTTGACGTCCTGTATATCGATGCCTTCAACCGCATGGGTATTGACAAGTCCAGGCTACAGCCTTGTCGGGGCTCGCTCATTGGATTTACTGGTCATGCCCTCCTACCAGAGGGGATGTTCACACTCCCCCTGACGATCGGTGAATATCCTCGACAATCCACGGTCCAGGTCTAATTTTTAGTGATGGATCTCAAGTCGGCCCATAATGTTATATTGGGCAGAACCGCCCTTCATCTCTTACGGGCCATCCCCTCTACATATCACCAAATATTGAAATTCCCAACCCCTAAAGGAGTCGGAGTTGTTAGGAGCAACCAACAAGAGGCTAGATCCTGCTATCTACTCTCGACAAAGGGAAAGGGAGTGCCAGAGACCCTACCCATCGAAAAAGCTTGCTTGCAGATGGAGAAAGCGTTGGAACGGGAGAGGATGACTTTCGTAGAGGAACTTCAAGAGATACCGATCGACCGAGAAGGAATGAAGAAGGTCAAGATCGGATCTAGCCTCATTGAGCCTCAGCGAGGAGCTATGATTACATTCTTGTTGGCTAACGCCGATGTATTCGCTTGGGGACCCAAAGACAAGCCAGGGATTCCCCCTGAAGTGATGAGCCACGAGCTGGCAGTCGACCGACACACCAAGCCAGTTCGATAAACGAAGAGACATCTCAGCCCAGAGAGATAGAAGACGGCTGCGGATGACGTCAACCAACTCCTTTGAGCCGGGTTCATTTGAGAGGTCCAATCCTCAGAGTGGCTATCCAATATGGTGTTGGTAAAAAAGACCCTCAACAAGTGGAGGATGTGTGTGGACTTCACCGGCCTCAACAAAGCTTGTCCCAAGGATAGCTATCCCCTCCCGAGGATTGGTCAGCTAGTGAATGAGAGCACGGGACATGAGCTACTCATCTTCATGGATGCCTTCTCTAGCTATAATCAGATCCTCATGGCTGAGCATGATTAAGAGAAGACCTCATTCATTACTGACCAAGGAACCTATTGTTATAAGGTGATGCCCTACGGTCTCAAGAATGCAGGCGCCACATATCAAATGTTGGTCAATAGAATTTTCAAGCCCCAGATCGGCCGCAATGTGGAGACCTATGTGGACGACATCTTAGTGAAGTCGAAGCAACCATCGACCCACATATCTGATCTTGATGATACCTTCTCCGTCCTCCGGCGCTATCGCATGAAGCTCAATCCAGCCAAGTGCGCCTTTGTGGTGCAGTCGAGAAAGTTTCTCAGGTTCATGATCACCCAGAGAGGCATTGAAATCAACCCCGAGAAGATAGCCATCATAGAGCGGCTACCCGAGCCTCGCACATTGAAGAACATCTAGAGGCTGAATGGGAAGATTGCGGCACTGGGGCGCTTCCTCTCCAAATCTGCTGAGAGAAGCCTCCCATTTTTCAAGACGCTAAGAGGAAGCAAGGAGCTGAAGGAGAGTAAGAGCTGGATGGCCAAATGTAGCGCAGCCTTCAGAGACCTCAAGACATACTTAAGCACCAAGCCACTTCTAAGCCAACCTAGAGAAGGGGAGACCTTGTACCTATACTTGGCCGTCTCTCCCGAGGCTGTCAGCTCTATTTTGATTCGAGAGGAAGAAAACACCTAGAAGCCGGTGTACTATGTCAGCCAAATCTTAAAGGTGGGTGAACTCAATTACCCTCTCATAGAGAAAGCTTCCTTCATCCTCATCACCACAGCTAGGAGGCTTCGCCCCTACTTTCAAGCGCACTCCGTAATTGTGCGGATGAGCTTGCCTTAGAAGAAGGCACTCGGCCATCCCACCACTTCAAGGAGGATGGTCGCCTAGTCGGTCGAGCTCAGCGAGCATGATGTACAGTTTGAGCCAAGGACAACAATCAAGGCCCAAGCCTTGGCCGACTTCCTCATCGAGTAGACCTCGCCGGATGACAAACCAGCCGCGCCATTGCTGCCAACTCAACAGGAGCCTTCGACATCTCAAGCAGTCAAGGCTCCCGCCCCTCGGACGCGCCACACCATCAAATATGATTCCCCAGAGTTTGCCTATTGGTGGTTGCTAAAGGTGGACGGGTCCTCCTGGCGGCTGAGAAATGAGCAGATTCTCAGCCTCGACGGCCGACGCGACGAAAGTACTCCATTGCCTTTGATTTCTCCTCCTCGAACAATGAGGCTGAATATGAAGCACTTTTGGCGGGTCTTCGAACCGCTCTAGCCATAAATGCCGAGCTACTCTATGTTTTGGCCGACTCCCAACTTGTTGTCCATCAGGTGAATGGAGAGTATGCGGCCAAGGATTAGAGAATGGTCCTATATCTGAAGGCAGTTAAAGAGTAGTTAACCAACTTTACTAATTACAAGATCGCCCAAGTCCCCCGAGCCCTCAACGCTCGGGCGGATGCCTTGCCTAAACTCGGATCAACCAGCTCAAAAAGCCATTCGGGTCTATATACACCGACACCCTCAAGCACCCCAGCATCATGAAGACATATAAGATGTCATGCAAGCCGAGACATCCGTGGAGCTCTGTTGGATGGACCCCATCATCCAATACCTAACAGAAGGGACCTCGCCAAAGAATGCCGCTGAAGCTAGGAGATTGCAAAGGAATGCACGCTGCTACCTTATGCTCGATGATCAACTCTATCGAATGTCATACTCCGGCAGTGGCGTGGGGCCCTACCTCTGGTGTCTTCGGCCATCAGAGGCCAGTTATGTTCTCAAGGAGATTCATGGGGGGACGTGTGGGAATCATCCTGGGGCCAGAACCCTTGCCCAGAAAATTATTCGCCAGGGATATTATTGGCCCACTATACTAGCCGAGTCCAAAGAACTCGTCTCTTTGTGCAAGAAGTACCAATTCTTCTCAAGCATTTCGCGAGCGGCAGTCACTGAGCTCACCTCCATCCTGAGTCCTCTCCCAATCACCTCAGGATAGTGGAAGTTCTTGATCATTGCCATCGACTATTTTACCAAACGGATCGAGGTCGAACCCTTGGCTAAAATTGCGAGAGCAATGTCACCAATTTTGTGTAGAGATCCATTGTCTGTCGATTTGGCGTTCCCCTCTCCTTCATCACCGACAATGGCACTCAGTTCGACAACGGAGGGTTTCAAAGTTTTTATGAAGAATGGAACATCCACCTCCAATTCTCCTCGGTCGCGCACCCCAAGTGTAATGGACTTGCAGAAGCTACCAAAAAATGCATCCTGCAAGCTCTGAAGAAGAAGGTGGATAAGGCGGTCGGAAACTGGGATGAAGAATTGCCTGGTATCCTGTGGTCTTACCGCACAACTCATAAGAACTCTACAGGGGAAACCCCCTTCAAGTTAGCTTATGGGGCCGAGGCGGTCACCCCAGTTAAAGTCGGCATGCCGACAATTCGACCGCGTTGTTTTGATGAAGACTCAAATTTAGAAGAGCTTCGAATCGACTCGACCTCATTGATGAAGTCTGATAAAAGGCACTCTGATCTCAAGTCATCAATCAGCAGCGCATTGCCCGGTATTACAACAGCAAGGTCTGACCCAGGAGATTTAACGTCGGTGATCTTGTCCTTTGAAAAGCCGCTTTCGACAAGGATACTAGACGTGGCAAGTTGGCTCCCAATTGTGAAGGACCCTACATGGTCATTGAAGAGTTGTGCCCAGGCACCTGTCGGCTGAGAAGCCCCGATGGAAAAATATTGCAACACCCTTGGAACATCAAGCATCTCAAAAAATATTTTCAGTAATTTTCAATGTAAATTTCATTTATATTATAAACCATTTTTGGATTTTAACTCTTATGTTGTACTCTCGCAGTACCAAACGTCTTAGCAGGAACACAAGGCTGAGCCCTCTCCTGCTTGACCATTATCAATTAAGACCTTGGCATCCTCCTAAGTCCAAGGCACGTACACTAAGACCTTGGTGTCATCGCGAGTAAACCCAAGGCACGAAGTCCAATCGGGTTAGCCCTAAAAACCTTGGTACCCTCTCGGGATAAAACCAAGGCACGCCATCGACAAAAGACCTTGGTACCCTCTCGGGATAAAACCAAGGCACGCCATCGACAAAAGACCTTGGTACCCTCTCGGGATAAAACCAAGGCACGCCATCGACAAAAGACCTTGGCACCCTCCTAAGCCCAAGGCAAGTACACTAAGACCTTGGTGTCATTGTGAATAAACCCAAGGCACGAAGTCTAATCGAGTCGACTAAAAGACCTTGGTACCCTCTCGATAAAACCAAGGCACGCCATCGACAAAAGACCTTGGTATCTCACGAGTAAAACCAAGGCACGCCATCGACAAAAGACCTTGGTACCCTCTCGGGATAAAACCAAGGCACGCCATCGACAAAAGACCTTGGTACCCTCTCGATAAAACCAAGGCACGCCATCGACAAAAGACCTTGGCACCCTCCTAAGCCCAAGGCAAGTACACTAAGACCTTGGTGTCATTGTGAATAAACCCAAGGCACGAAGTCTAATCGAGTCGACTAAAAGACCTTGGTATCTCACGAGTAAAACCAAGGCACGCCATCGACAAAAGACCTTGGTACCCTCTCGGGATAAAACCAAGGCACGCCATCGACAAAAGACCTTGGCACCCTCCTAAGCCCAAGGCAAGTACACTAAGACCTTGGTGTCATTGTGAATAAACCCAAGGCACGAAGTCTAATCGAGTCGACTAAAAGACCTTGGTATCTCACGAGTAAAACCAAGGCACGCCATCGACAAAAGACCTTGGTACCCTCTCGATAAAACCAAGGCACGCCATCGACAAAAGACCTTGGCACCCTCCTAAGCCCAAGGCAAGTACACTAAGACCTTGGTGTCATCGCGAGTAAACCCAAGGCACGAAGTCCAATCGGGTTAGCCCTAAAAACCTTGGTACCCTCTCGGGATAAAACCAAGGCACGCCACAACCTCTTGGTTGGCTGCGACCCCAAAGACCTTGGTACCCTCTCGGGATAAAACCAAGGCACGCCACAACCTCTCGATCGGCTGCGACCCCAAAGACCTTGGTACTGTCTCGGGATAAAAAAAGGCATGCCACAACCTCTCAGTCGGCTGCGACCCCAAAGACCTTGGTATCTCACGAGTAAAACCAAGGCACGCCACCGACAAAAAGACCTTGGTATCTCAAGAGTAAAACCAAGGCGCTCTAACCTTTTAGTCGGCATCAACAAAAGACCTTGGTACCCTCTCGGGATAAAACCAATACACGCCAACAATCTGACCGACACGGTCGACCCCAAAAGACCTTGGCACCCTCCTAAGCCCAAGGCAAGTACACTAAGACCTTGGTGTCATTGTGAATAAACCCAAGGCACGAAGTCTAATCGAGTCGACTAAAAGACCTTGGTATCTCACGAGTAAAACAAAGGCACTCCACCGACACTGAAGACCTTGCTACCCTCTCGGGAAAAAACCAAGGCATTCCAACCAATCTATCGGCACGCGTCAACTATACTTCCGAGTCGCCTCAATCCAAAAGACTGACTCACATCTATTATCAATCCTTCAAATGAGGCAAACCAAATAGAATGAAGCATAACAAAAATTCGCAGAGACGACAAATCTAATCTTTAAATTCATATATCAACAATTTACATCCATAAAAAAAAGATAAGATACACATTGAATCGCTCAGGGATCTTAGCTCGGGTCGGGAGCGAGACTCGGGAGAGTTGCGCTTGACTCGGGATCAATGGCCAGCTAGACAACAGCAGGGACGACCTCATCTTGGTCGTCCTCCGACTCACCTTCCTCACCCCCGTCATCCACCTCCAGCGTTATCCCCCCTCCCTTCATCTAAATCTCCTTTAAAATATCAAAGCAATTGGTGACATGAGAGGGGTAATAGGTGCGGTCTAGGGCGGGTCGGGACTCAGGGGGGAGCAAGGCCAAGAGGTAGTCGAAGCTAGCCTTGCAAGCCAAGGACACCTCCACTTTGCCTATGGGGCCATTGCAGTATTTCTCCACAATTTTAGCCCTATAGTCCTCTAACTCCAAGAAGGCGCGATGACCCTCTAGAGCTTCAAGAATAGCCAAGGACGCCTTATAAGCTGACCGCTCCTCCTCAAAATCCAGCTTTGCATTCTGAGCAATCAGGCATTCTGACCGGGCATCTTCCTGGGCCTCGAGTCTTGCTCACTTCTTGCCCTCAACGTCCTCGGTCAAGAATTTGATCTGGCGATCCCGCTCAAGGATCTCGTGCTGGTAGCGGCCAATCTCCTCCTTAAGCTGAACAATCATAGCTGATTGCTTGCTACGATGCGCCTGAAGCCCCCTGACCATCTCCTCCGTCATCTCCACCTCCCGATGCCATTTGCCATCACTATGGCTCCAGGCTTCCCGCTCGGCCTCTAAGGTGGCAACCCTCTTCTCAGCCACCTCCCTAGCCCTCCTCTCTTGCTCAATCAGCGCTCCCCACAACAGATAGCCCTAAAGGGCATGGTGTGGGCCGATGTTCAACATGGCCATCAGGATCTCCTCATCCTTGGGGAGAGAGAACTGATCCAATGCTCGAGACTGAGCTATTCGATTCACCAAAACCGAACTCTCCCTGTCAAGAGGCCTCTTGGGGAGGAACTTGTCTTCCTCCGAGAGCTCCTCCCTATGCTTGAATTCTCTTGATTTGCCAATCAGCATGGCCCTAAACTTCCCCCACACCTGGGCGTCGAGCTCCTTGATGTGATGGCGGAAGGGCCAATGGAAGTCACCCTCTAGCACTGGGATGACATCGGCTTTCTGCTGCCCCTCAGTCGACTGGAGTGGGGCCACCTCCTCTCCAACTATGCCCGACACCTTGCCAGGTTCCTTACCCTGCCTATGGATGAGCTCGGGCAAGGGCGTCGGAGCTGTCGACTCCCTGACTTGAGCCTTGGCCTCGACTGGCTCAGCTACCTCGTCATCCCCATTGGCCTAGGAGGGGAAGCTCATCAAGGACTGTACTTTTGTCACCTCTGAGGAGGGCTGCCTGACCGCAGAAGCCCCACAACTCAGCAGAAGAGCCCACCCTTGATGCTTCGGCCGAGTTGCCTAGGGCTTGCTCGACCGGTGCACAAGGCTCCTGGCCTCTGCTCAACCTCCTCCTCCTCTTCTCCGACTTCATGGCTTGGGCTGCAGCGCTTGGTCCCACCAGCTTGGCCGCGATCTCAGTGGTCCTTGACCTCAATATATTCAGCTTGTCAGGAGCTAGCTCATCCCTCAGCCGCTTCTGCGGCCTCGTAGTCGAGACCAGCTCCGTCGAGGTTGAGTCCTCCCCCTTCAAAATTTTCAAGGGGTTCTTCTTCAGAGGGATAGCTAGGACCGCCACCCAAATAGTGTCGGCCTCGGTGGGAGGAACCCTAGATATCCCAACCACTCGAAGAGAAGCCGATTCAAAGAGATTATTAATCTCTCAAGACCCCGCTGAGATGCACGGATCTCGCTGCTTGCCGCTTCTCCTCCCTACCGAGAATGTTTTAGTGTGTCCTTCCTGATCTCAGGCCAAGAAGGACATGCCAGAATAGCGTCGGCCCCAAAGACCCACATGAACTTCGCCTTCTAATCCTTATTGGGGTCAGGAGTGTTCGACACCAGTTTGGAGCCGTCTACGCTCTGGAAAAAGTAGTGCCCCTCCTTCCTCTTCATTTTGACGCTAACGAGATTACCGAACAGGCGCAGACTCGGTTCAACACTGACTCGGTGACAGATCACCAAGAACCCCACCAAGATTGCAATGGAGTTTGGCGTAAACTATGTCGGAGACACCCCCAGAGCATTGCATACTTTGCCGATGAAGGGCTGGAGCGGCAGTCGGAGCCTATACTCCAGATGGCTCAGATAAAGGGGCGACGTGTTGCTGCCATGGTGATAAATTGAGTCCGTCATGTACGACGCTTACAAAGTGAAGGCCTTGGGTATGTCAAAACGCTCGTAGTAGGCTTCCGGCTCCATGGCGCAGATCTTCAAATGAAAGGGTCTGAGAAGATCAATTCTCGCCTCGTTATGACCGGTGGTAGGAGCTTGGACAGCCATTAAGAGATCAATACAGATGGGCAAAAACTCACTTGAAATAGAAGAGCTCGAGTTTAGGAAATGGGGGCGAAATATTGTAAAGAAGATCACTTTCACAAGAGAGAGATATATCTAGGCACCAACGGAGGCACGTGGTGAAATCAGAATGGTTAACACAATCCAGTATGAACGGATGAGATTGGCTTCAAATCTGAACGGGCCACATGAAAAACGAAGCGCCGCTCTCTTTACTCCACACCACTCCGCTCAAAAGTCAAAGCAACATCGAAGCATGGCATTTGATGATGTCATAAAGTCTTTTCAATGGCGACCCCTCGCCTGCCCCATAAACGCCTCGGGACTCACAAACTGACAACTGTTCAAAATACAGTCGACACAGCTTGGCCCACTCGATGGACCGACGACTCTCGCGGTCGACCAGAAACGTGGCGTTAGTCGGCCCCTTCATGGAATCGACTCGAACAACCAAGACATCTTTGGTAAGACAAATTGCCACCCACTGAGCTTGTCTAACTTGGCTATCTTTATGTCAGCCTATGAATATTTGGAAGTCGTCGACTCGACCGATTCCAACTAAAGCACTTACCCTTATTCATGAGAGGAAAGGTATGCAAGACCTCGGCATCCTTTTCGCTAGCCCAAGGTAAATCTTCTTAGCCCAACAATTGTCAAAGACACTGCATAAACAAGCAAATCAACAAATGCTTCAGGACTCGAAAGTGAGTTGACTCCCCAAGAGATTTAAAGCATAAACAAGGAACAAATTTACAAGTAACCCAAAAAACCTTCTATCCATATCTTTCCAAAATGTTTACAAGGATTTACATTTACAAAATACCCTATGGGGATACAAAATTCTAGAGCTAAGGGATGAGACTACGGGAGGTCCATATTTACTCCTGGAGTCAGAGGTAGAGAGACGTTGGCAGTAGGCGGAGGAGTCGATCGATCTTCTAGCTCGGCCTCCTTAGTTGAGCCCTCGCCCCTCTCCTTGGTTCCTTTAGCTGGGCCCTCCTCAGCCTCCGCATCTGACTCCTCATTCCTGGAGCCGCTCCCACCAAGATCAAGCCCCCCGCCCTGTCTCTCTTTGGGGTGGAAACGAACCGAATCGAATCAAATACCATGGTATTCATATTCGTATTCGGTTAATTTTCACAAATTCAATTTCGAACTCGAATTCGTGTTGAATAGGGAAAGGATGTTCAAATTTGGTTTGTTAATTAGACGAATATTTATCAAATGTTCACGAATATCTCAATAGCACACTTGTTAAGTTAAAAGATCCTCAACCATGAGGTGTTGACTTCAAACTCTATGTTTGAAGTCTTTTCTTATTTATTTTCTATAATGTTTTACGTAATTGTTATTATGATATTTCAATATAACAATTATTATAGTGTACATTTATAAATTATTAATATAATACTTATAAATAGCAATATTTATAAATTATGCACACGTAAAAGATAACACAATATAATAATCTAGAAGTAGAAAAATATAAACTAATATTTAATAATCAAACGAATCGAATATACCTCTGGTCAAATTCTATTTGTTTATGCACCGAATACTAAAAAATATTCATTTATTATTAAATGAACTACCGAATCGAATATGACCGATTATCTGGACGAATAATAACCGAACTGTTTATTAATTATTTGGTTCATTTCCACCCCTAGTCTCTCTATATCCAAGAGCACATCCAGGCAATTCGCGACACTTGGAGGATAGTAGAAATGGTCGGGTGTGCTCCTCATTTTAGCTGGGAGCTGCACCTCGAGGTAGTCGTACCCAGCTTTGCATGACCTCCTCGCCCAAAATGCTCATGATACTCTTCGATAACCCCCGACCGATACGCCTCAGAATCCAACTAGGCGATACGACTTTGGGCCTTGACTAGAGACTCCTCATGCCGAGCTCTCTTCCTGGAGCCTTATTCGTGTAAATCGCTCCTCCTCCAGCTTGCCCTCCGAGTGCTGAGTGGCCTGATGCTCAGCCTCAACTTGTACCAAGGTACGGTCCCTCTCCTGCAATTCCCGTGAGACCTCCTCGGATAGGCGTCTCATCTTCTTGCTAGCTTCTTGAAGTTCACATCTGAGCCTCTCGATCTCAGCAGACTTTTGGACATTTGAAGCCTTGAGGCTATCGAGCATGCTCACCCGCACCTCCATCTCTCGGCACTAGTCGCCCAGTTCCTCCTCCTTAGCCGACAGCACCTGGAGAGCCTTCTGGAAATCGGCCTCTACGTCGGTCTTTCGAGCCTCTAATTCCCCTTGAAGCTTAAGGTAGGAGGTTAGGACTTGCTCCATTCGGCCGAAGATCTCCTGCTCCAGAAGAGCCCTGTGGACCAGATGCCTCCTGAGGCTCAAGTGGAGGCCAACATCTGGGACTTCCCCCAAAATGTCCCCATCACGCGGAAGCCAAAATTGCTCCACCGCTCTTGATTGAGCAATTCGGGACTCGAGGACCGACCCCCTCACGTCAAGATGACGTTTAGGCTGATGTCGATGGTCGGGGGTCGGCTCCTTATCGCACCGAGGGCCGGCTCGGGCGGATCCTATCAATAGCATCCTCTGCCTGTCCCAAATCTCTGAATCAATCTCATCAACACGATGAGGATATGACCATCCTAGATCTTCAGGAACCTCCTCCTCTATGGCTAGCTCTTTTACCTGAGTGACTAGGCTCGGCAAGGGCGACAGGAACCCCCTCGCCCCCTGCTTGGGCTTCGGCTCCCCATGGTCTCATCCCCTGTGGGGATTTCGGCTTTGACCCTTGCCACCTATTGGTTGGTCTCCTCCCCCTCTCCTCGAGCGGGAGACCCATCACCGACGTGGATTATTTCGGCCCCAGCCGCCCTCTTAGGACCTTGGCTGCCAACCTTCCTTAGCTTCTTCCTCTCAACTTGAGCAACCGAGGGCCCTGACCTCGCCTTAGCGGCTACGTCGGCCACTTGAGCATGAGTCGCCGCAACCTCCTCAGGGGCCAGGTCCTGTCGAGGATGCTTAGCTGGCCTCGCCAACGACCTTTCTTGAGCCTCAGTGTGCGGAGCTGTCGGTGCCCTAGCAGCACCTATTGGACCAAGGGTCAGCCTAGTCGCCCTCTCTTGATCCTTTTCAGTAGGAGTCATGGAAGAGATGCTGACCACCCACAGAACAGAGTTGTCGAGCAGATCCTCCATCTTTCGAGAGCCGGTGTACGCCCTGATTAGATCAGGAGCGTGCTTCTCGGTGTTCGACAAATTCCCGCTGTCAGAGCTTCTCTTATGATCTCGAGCCAATTTGAACAACCCAATTCTGAGTCATCCCCCGAGACCCAGACGAACTTCTCCTTCCAATCCTTGTTCGACTCGGGGATCGACAATAATCTTGAATTTGCCCACCGCCTGGAAGTAGTAGTGGGCATCCTTCTGGTGCACTTTGACACCGATTAGATGACCTAGAACGTTCAGCGACGGCTTGACCCCTAGCCAATGGCAGATGACCACGAACCCCACTAGCATCGCGATAGCGTTCGGCTTCATCTACATCTGCGACACCCCCAAATATGTGAAGACACGACAGAGGAAGAGGTGTAGAGGTAGACGCAGGCCGCACTCCAAATATTTGATGTATAGCGGGTCCTGGCTTTCATCATGGTCAAAAATCGCCTGCGACTTCATCGGCGCCGTCAATTTATAGGCCTGAGGGATATCGAATCTCCCGTGGAGCGATTTCAACTATGACAATGTCACCTTTGAATGGATTTCCACCAACAGTTCTTGTCTAGCGTTGAGCGCAGAAGCCGCCATTGATGCTAGTTTTGAGAAATCACCAGAGAAGATGGTCAAGCACTCTGAGAGCTTATAACCAGAATTTTGAAAGCGATAACGCCCCATCTCGCATGCACAAGCCTACTTAGAGGCGCGAAATTGGCAGCTGTCAAGAGCACAGCGGTCGGATCGGATTCAGATCAATGGCCCAGATCGATTTTAGAATTTGAAGCACCCTCACTTCAATCGAGGCAAGGCACGTCTGCTTTAAGTAGCCCACAATCAAGCTCGAAATGCGAGGCGACAAATGTCAAAAGGTGTTCGATGATGTCAGCCACGTCGCATCTGAAGAACTATTTAGATTCCCCTCATTAATGCACCTAATGACTCAGCAGGGCCACTGTATCATTTCACTCGAACCCGGCTCACGCCGACTCCAAACGAAAGGGGCCAACTGTTATAGCACTTCATTTACTGAATAATAATCTCCATTCAATAGTAGACAAGTATCCCGCATTAAATGCATAATCAAAGCAGTTCACCACTTTGAGATAACTAGAGTCCCCAGCTCGGACGACTCGAAGGGCCGACATCTCGCAAAGTTGACTCGAAAGGCGGTACGTGTCGACCTCCTCGCCAGGTTGACTCCACAAGCGACCTACATGACCAACTATTCGGCCGACATCTTGTGAAGTCGACTCGAAAGGTGGTACTTCTCGGCACCCCACCTAACTAGTAGAAAGACGACGACTACCTCGAGCCCTCCGCTGACAGCTGGTCGCCATCACATTAAATGCATAATCAGAACCATCATTTCTCCATCCCCTAATATCTTTATGACACATCCGACCATGTCGGCACCACACGCCTCCTGTCACTTCACATTAAATGCCGAAGTGACTCCCTCCACTCGGTAGCCGACACCGAAGCAATGCCGACTGCCAAACCCCATACCGCCAAAGTTACCAAACCACCACTCTATTATTACTATAAATAGGAGGACTATTCTCAGCATCGAGGTAAGCAATATCTTCTGCTCACTAAGAACTTCTTCAGTTCATCACTTCCTTCCCCACTCAAGCAATTTACTAACTTGATCGTCGGAGGAACAACCAAAGAACCAATCTCCGCCCTCTTACGAGCTCTTGCATGTGCAGGGAATAACAGCTGGCTTTAGAATCAGATATTCGTAGGAGTCAGCGGACCCTTAACAACTCACACTTAATTATATGTTTGATAATCAACACACACACACACACACACACACACACACACACACACACACACACACATATATATATATATATATATATATATATATATATATATATATATATATATATATATATATATATATATATATATATATATATATATATATATATATATATATATATATATATATTCTTGGAAAATAAAATGACCAAGAGGCTTAACAATTGTTTGAAATAAAAAGTTAACATGTTCCTTTCAGAATTTTGGATAAATTTCTAAGTTGGACTTGATTTTGTATAACTATAATGAAAGGAGTTTCTAAGAAATTTACTTTAGAGTTACGATAAAAATATTTTCTTAAGTATAAACTAAGTCTAATTAGATTGATTAAATATGTCAAGTGAATTAATTATATATTAACTTCTTCAAATTTGATAAGTTGACCAAATTTTATGGGTATATTCACTTTAAACCCTCATGAGACTACAACTCGCCTTCTAGGGTGACCTAGGGTTTAAAGACTTGTTGTATGTGCTAAATACAACCGTAATTTTAAGAAAGTGAGTTAGGATTTTTTTTTTCTTTCTTTCCATTTTATTTTCTTTGCTAGAGGACTAGCAAAAGTTTAGGTGTGGGGGGTATTTGATCATCATATTTTATTATACTTTTATACCCTCATTATCTATTTTATTTAAATTCCCTCATTTTCAACCTTTTATTGAACTCCAAGATCGAGCCAAGAAGCCCGAAAGCCCATGAAGGCGAAGTCAACAAAGTTTGCAATAATTAGGTCTTTCAATTATTGTAAACTCCTTTTTGAAAAATTTTGTAAACTCCTTTTTGAGAGGATGACCTTTAATTAGGTCTTTCAATTTGTAAACTTTTAAGTTTGCAATAAATAAAAATTTTATTCCTCATTTTCAATTTTATTTCTCCTTCTTTGTTGATGAAAAATAAAGATTTATTTTCGAGGGGCCAACCACTTTCAAGGTAAGTTTTATTTTTCTTCTTTATTTTCTTATTTTAGAAATTTATCTTTTAAGATTTTATTTCTTTTATTTTTATGTTGGTATATTAGATTTATTTCATGCCTTGTAGTATAGATTTATTTTTATGCTCTTTTATTATTTTGTTGTTTATTTTTCATGCTTTGTAGAATTTATTTCTTGCAATTTCTTTTTGTAGTGTAGATTTACTTTTATACTCTTTTATTTTTGTTAGTTAGATTTCCTTTATGCTCATAGTTTAGATCTTTACTTCCTTGTCCTTATTCTTATTTTTATAGTTAGTTTTTATTTTTCTTATAATTTAGATCTCTTTCTTTTATGCTCTCTAGTCTAGATTTTATTTCTTTATTTTTATTTTGTAAAATGAGTAATAAATTTTGTTAGAATTTTAGAATTGTATGAAACTAGTTTTGATTTATTTTATGATTTATGGATTGCTCTCTTATACTTAAAATGATCATGTTTAGGATAATCAACTAGATAACTAATTGGTAGAAGAAGAATTTGATAATCTATGCTGATCTTATGTGGTTTAATAGGTTATACTTATGAATTCTAGAGTTACCATCTAGTTACTTGTTCTTTTCATGAATAGAAATTTTGCTTGGATGATAATTTGATAGGTTATTATTTCCTTAAGTGTTTTGATAGTCTATGCTTAGTAAATCTAAAGTAAAATATGATAAAAAGAGAGAAGTTCATAAAATCCTACTTGAAATTAACTAGAATATTCAATTCTAGATTCTTATCTTCTTTACTTGATTTTCTCCATCTTTTACTTAATTTGATTTTCCTCTTTTTGATTATTTTTCTCTTCTTGGTTTTGTTCTTTTCTATTTTCTTTATTTCTCCTCCTTGTTTATTCTTATTTTCTTTTATTTGTTCACTCTCTTTCTCCTCTCTTGCTCTAGTTGTTTTATTTATAAATAATCACACACTCTCTATATCTCAACACCTTTTCTCCTCTTTGTCCATACACATTTCTAGGATAATTTTTAGGATTTTCCTACACATACTTTCCTCGTGGGTTCGACATTGTACTATACTATAACTTGGTTGTACACTTACAACTTGACACTATTTTCACATCACATCAAATTTTTAGCGCCGTTGTCGGGAAAAGTGCCTGTAATTAGGATTTTTCTACTTTGATTTTTTTATTTGTGTGTTTAATTGTGAAGGAACAACTTTAGTTAGTTTCTTACAATTAGAGACAATTAGGAACTAAAAAAAATTTCTCTTGTTGACCATAATAAAATTCACCCTCTACTTGAACAACTACTAATAAGATAATAAATTCAAACAAGAGCTCTCTCTCTCACACATTTGTTTGATTGTTGACCCTAGCTAAAAAAAAGATTTTCTTTTTGCATTATTTTGTAGTTGCTTTTAATTCTTAGGGTTGCATTACATATAGTTAGTAGGAATTCACCAAAGTGATTTGAGCATTTTGAGTTGAACACTCACTTGAAAATACTCTTAAGGGCAATACCCCATAATCAAGATAAGGTGGGAATTTTATCATCCTTTTCTTAGCCCACAAATCACTAATTCCTCACTACACAAATCCAATCATTTAAAACTCATTAGACGTTGGTCCTTAAGGACTCGAGCTCATTAAGGAACAAGAAATCTTTAAGTGAACCGATTCAAGTTTACTTGAATTCATTGGTGTCTAAGGCATGGTTTAGGCGTTGTGTAAAGCGCTCCGTAAGAAAAAAGGTACTTAATTAGTCTTCGATCTCCCTCTAGTACTATCCTTATCTGGCTAACTGGCCGAGTAAACTTTAATCTTTTCACTCAAGGAGTTTTTGGTTAGGAGCTGGTCTAGTTGAGTCTAGGCTTAACCCTAGAATTAAGGGTGATTGTTTCAAAGTGGTTGCTCTTGATTTATTTAGTGAGGTCTTTCTTTTATCCTTCTCCTTTTTCTCACTTATCTTTTAGGTCTTTTAGTTTTTCCTTAAAAAACTTAACTAACCTTTGTTTTTCCTAGATCTTTTTCCTAATTTCATTTTTAGTTAAAAAAATATTAAAATTTTTTTTTGCGTATGCAAGTTTAGATTAGGGATAATACCAATCGATTAATCCATGTTGAACCAATCTTTAAAACCAAAGAAATAGTAAATCCTAATCCACCCGTTCTTCAAGACATGTGTTATCCTACTAGGAATGCAATCCCTTCTTGCATTACGCTGCCCGATATTAATGGAGCTAATTTTGAGCTTAGACCACACTTCATAAACATGCTTCTGAAATTCTTAGCAAATGAATCCGAAGATGATTATATTTATGTCCGAGTTTGAGAAAGTTTATCTTATGATTAAGATTAGGAAATTATCTGAGGATGCGATTAAGCTTAAATTTATTCTATTTGCCCTTAAGGATAAAGCTAAGAAATGGTTATGTAGCTTACCTACAAATTTTATCTCAATCTGGGATGAATTTGTTACCATTTTTCTAAAAAAATAATTCAATTCGTAAAACAGTTAAGCTAAGAAACAGTATTTAGAAGTTTAAGATAGTCCCAGGGGAGCCATTCTGAAAGTATTTTGATAGGTTTAAGGATCTTGTTATCCAATATCATTACCATGGTCTAGAAAAATGGCTATTATGTCAAATCATCTATAAAGGATTGGATTATTCTTCAAAGACATCTTTAAAATCTATGTGCCAAGGGGCTTTAATGAAGAAAATACCGATGAAGCTTGGATATTCTTAGAGAGTTTGTCTGAAAAAACCATGCAGTGGGAACACTATGATGAAAGAGTTTTATCAGTTTCCCCAATCAAATTCAGTGGTCTTTCTCTAGAGCCAAACATAGCCACTGAAGCAAAGATGGCTACAATCCTGCGTAGGTTAGAGGCCCTAGAAATCAAAGAACGAGTCCTAGCTCAAATCAATCAAGTTTCTACCCCAAGATGTCATAACTGCCTATCTCGAATTCATATTTTAGAAGAATATTCTCTCTTAGGAAATAATCAACTGCTAGGTCAGGTAATCACTGCATTTCAGCATTTTGTGAATGATACTTTTTCTCCAACCTACAATCCGGGTTGGATAAATCATTCAAATTTTACATGGAATCAAGAAAACTTCTTTAAAAATTAAAATTTCAATCCCTCTTCAACTTCACAATTTCCTAGAGGAAACGCAGTTCCATTCAACATACCGAATAACTTCTTACAACCAAATCCTACATATCAGAATCAGTCTCTACCAAATTAACTAGTAAATCCGATTCGTCCGAATTTTGATCATGAGAAATATTTCAGTGTCTTAGAAAAAGGTTTAGAGGCCATGATAAAAGCTTCCACACAGACCATTAACATGTTGACTTAGTCATCTAACACTCTAAACTCTTTCATGCAAATAACCGGTCAAATGCTCATCTCAAACACTCAAGCCATAGCTAGATTAGAAACTCAATTTGGTCAAGTAGCTAGTGTCGTGAGTGAAAGAGAGAAATGAAAATTTTCGACTCAACCTATTACAAACCCTAAGGACACTAGATCAAGTTCAACCTACCAAGCTCAAGTGAATGCAAACCATTCACAACGATCAGGAAAATAGATCGATAATCAAGTTAGAATGCCTCCAGATCAAACTCCTTCTTTCTCTTCTCCTATTTAAAATGTTAATCCTGAACAAACACTCTCTCCTTCTGATAACTCTGTTCAACAAT